>OX451735.1:637994050-638098102 GCA_948472305.1 Vicia faba | reverse complement strand
ATATATATATATATATATATATATATATATATATATATATATATATATATATATATATATATATATATATATATATATATATATATAATATTTTTTAAAGATCATTAAATAAAATAAATCTATTATGTCTATTGACTATATTTCTTAAAAAATAATTTAAAAATAACTACGGGTATTAATAAACATAAGTAATCAAATGAAACATAAATACTGGATAAATAGTAATAAAACGAAATATAAGTAATGTATGAATAAATAGTATCAAAATTATATCATATTTTTTATTAATTATACAATTTGTTTGTCATTTATAAAATTTAAAATTTTAACGCGACAAGTTCATCAATGATCAATACATGTTTATGTATATAGAATATAAAATAATTGATATATTAAAATTAAAACTTTAATATGGTCAATTCCATCCAAATACGAAATAATATATTACGGATATACACGGATACTTATATGGTACACATATGGTATTGATATTAACATATTTCATTGAATATTGAATAATAACGAGAATAATTTTACGATTAATTTAAATATTTTTATAAATATTTTCAAAACAAAAATAGTTATATAAAGGAATCATTAACTAGTGTTTTAAATATTTTTTTATACATAATAGTATATTTTATTTGTAAATTGACTTTAATCAATTATATTAAATACTTTTACTAATTGAACTATATAATTTGATTAAATGTGTATTCACTAAAATTTGTCTATTTAAGATTTTTATTATTATAAAATATTTTATAATCATCAAATATTTTTTTAAAATGTTATTTTTATAAATGAGACTAAGTTTACTATCGATTCATATATTTTAATAAATAATGTCAAAATAAACATAATATTTATTATTTTTATTAACGGGAAAAATCTATTGTTTTTTCAAATCCTAATTTCTTATTTTTTTTTAATTATAGGTACTGATATGGTACACATATGGTACTGGTATTAAGCTATTTATTTAAATATAGAATAATATGATACTCACATATGTTTTTTTTTAATTATTTATGTATCTAATATTTTTATTTTGAATTTATTATAATTCAAGATATGGATATTTCAAGATAATATATGAAAAATATAAATATATATTGTTGATGTAAAACAATTTTGGTGAAATTTAATTATTTTTAATTCAAAAATATCTGTTTTTTTAAAAACATGATCAAAATATTGAATATTAATGGAAATATTAACTTTTTGATACAAAAATTGAATATTAACAAGAACATAAATGAGAACATGAATTTAATGAGAAAACTATTGAATATTAACAAGAATAAGAAGCTATTGATGAAATTTTTTTAATATTAACAGGAATATGAAATTTCTTATCAGTATATTAAATATTAACGAGAACGTGAAGTTATTGATCAAATTAGTGAATATTAACGGAACATGAACGAGAACATGAAATTACTTATCAAAATATTGAATATTAAGGGGAACATGAAATTACTAATCAAAATATTGAATATTAAAAGGAATATTAAATTATTGATCAAAATATTAAATATTTACGAAAACAAGAAGTTACAGATAAAAATATTGAATATTAACGAGAACATGACATTATTGATCAAACTATTGAATATTATTGGAAACATGAAGTTACAGATCAAAATATTGAATATTAACGAAAACATAAAGTTACTCATCAAAATATTAAATATTAAAAGGAACATGGAGTTATTGATCAAACTATTGAATATTAACGAGAACATGAAATTATTGATTAAAATATTGAATATTAACGAGAACATGATGTTATTGATCAAACTATTGAATATTAAAGGAAACATAAAATTACTGATCAAAATATTGAATAATAGGTGAACAATTTTACTATTGGTTTAAATATTTTGGACAATAATTTCAAAAGAAAAATATTTTGGCCGTTAATCCCCTCATAGATTTCGAGCAAGATACAATCAACGATGCATCGGTCGACGCATTTGAGGAGGGGGGTGGAAAACCCTCTCCTGTATAGTTTTCCCTTGATCAAAATGTATGAGTAAGCTCTTCGTCTGACGACGGCCGCTTCATTCGAGTCGGCATGAAACTTTTCTTCTATGAGGTAGTTGTGTACGTGGGTCTCCAGAAGTCGTTGTCCCCTATGGCGAGTACTTCTAAGTTTGAAGGGGGTTTTTGGGTGGTTAGTCGAGGAAGGTTTTCCTGTATCACCGATTTGTGTCATCCTTTCTTCTTTGTGCTTGCTAATTTGGATAGGACGTCTGTGCGAGCGTTATGTTCACAGGGAACATGATGCACGTCTATCGATTTGAATCTCTTCTTTCTTTCCTAGACTAGGCCCCAATATTCAGCGATCTGGTCATTTTTTACCTGATATTCTCCTCGGACCTGGGATGCCAATAGTAGAGAATTAGTTAAGATCTTAACTTCCTCGGCTCCAAGATCTCCCGCCAGGCGCAAGCCCGTAAGGAATGCCTCGTACTCTGCTTGGTAGTTTGAGGTTGGGAAAGATAGTTCGAGGGAGACCTCGACTATGGTTCCCTCTTTGTTCTCCAATATAATACTAGCGTTGCTCCCAATTGAGCTGGAGGCACCGTCAATGAAGATTGTCCCCTGTGTGTTCCGTTCGGGGATCTCGACGAGGTCATTTCAGCCACGAAGTCAGACAATACTTGAGCTTTGAGGGCTTTCCTTATCTCATATTGGACTTCTAATTCAGAGAGTTCTAGGGACCACTTCAACATCTTGCCCGCCATGCCAGGTCTTCTGAGCAGTTGTTTTATCGGTTGATCTGTTCGAACGACTATGGTATGAGCCAAAAAGTAGTGCCTGAGTCTCCTCGCTGCATTAATGAGGCCTAAGGACACTATGATACAGCGGGAGAACTGACTTGAGATTTTGCGTTTGTGTTCGCAAATGTTTCGGTTTAGCAAGAGTCGCCACCAACTTTTATTTTATCCTAACGAAAGGTCAAAAAGCACAGGAAAGACCTTTGAGATGTTTTCTTGGATTCGGGGAGTAGATTATAGAAAGGGAAGGTATTAGCACCCTTTCTATCCATGGTTATCCATGGGCTCTTAGTTACTTGTTTAGATCACTTGCTTTGCTTTTCAATTGTTTGAAATGGTGCTCTTCAATTGTTTGAAATGGTGCTTTGTGTGTGGTTTTGAAAGATGTTTTGAAAAGAGGTCATCATTGTGGCAACCTTTGTAATGATTCTTGTTTGAATGTATACAAAGGTGTTTTTGTCTTTTGAAAAGTTTTCAATGTTTGAAAGTAGGGTTTTGAAATTTTGTTGTGAAGTGTATTTTGAAGATAACAAGGATGTTTTTGCAAGTTTTTGATCAAGTAACTAAGAGTTATCTACCCTATTTTACTCAAAGATCTTTCTTATGTTTTTAACCCTTTTAACAGTGTTGCTTCACCATTGAATTTGGTGAACAACCTTGTGTTAGAATGTTTAAACGGGACAGGCGCGGGTCATCGTATAGACCATGATAGCAATAGTGTCAAGTATTTTTGGCAATTTTCTTGAGGGACTTGATCATTTTGTTTAGGCAACTCAGATAGCTTCATCGAGGGACTATGATCTTTGTTTTGTTTTTGTTTTGCCAAAGTACTTAACATGCATACCATGGCCTATTTTTGAAGGCAACAAGTGGATTGTAACCCTAGGGGTGCAAGTGTGCATTGTGTTTGTTTTTCATGCATTTTTGTCTTTGATTAGGTCAAACTATTTGTTAATTTGATTTTTGCATACAAACCCTAGTTTTCTAATCATGGCATAATTGAAAGCTTAAAAGTGCGAGAATTTAAATTCTAAGTTATTACAACATGATATAGGGAGGGGGTACAAATTTGAATAGGGGATTGTTTTGCAAGAAATATAAAACCCTAATTACCATTACATCCAAATTGAATTTGCAAGGCATAATATTTAAATGTACAATATTTAAATAAATACAATAAATAAATATTAAATAAAATGTATTATGCAAAAAAAGTTTTTATTTGTTCATGTATGCAAAAGTATTTTTTATGTAAAGAAATGTAAAGAAACAAATAAAAAGTTAATTTTATTTGTTTTTAGGGCAAAAACCCTAATTTCTTAAGAAAATAAATACAATGTATTATTTATGTACAAAAATATATTAATGTGTATAAAAAATGAAATATATCCAAAAAAAGGTATTTTTAGTATAAATAATAATAAAAATAAAATATAATATATTTGTATTTTATTTCTAAGTATTTAATAAAATAAAAGTAAAATATGTGTGTATATATATATATATATATATATATATATATATATATATATATATATATATATATATATATATATATATATATATATATATATATATATATATATATATATATATATATATATATTAAATATATTAAGTGTGTATAAAAATAAAATAAAATATTTACAAATATGTATATATTCAAGAAAATATTTTCAAATGTGGATAAAAAATAAGAAATGAAAATAAGAGTTTTATTTGCATTATTTTCAAGTTTTAATATATAATATAAAGTATTTAAATATTCTAATGTTAGAAATAATTAAAATAAGTACCAAATAAATGTAAAAATTTATGAAAATATTTTTTGGCATTTTTTTTATGTTTGGAAATAAAATAATAAAGTCAGAACTGAAATAAAAATGCAAAAATATTAAATATACAAAGAAATGGGTCAGGGGGTGCTGAAAGTAAGATGGGAGGTGTCAAAAGCAAAGAAATCCAGGCCCAGCCCAGACTTCAAAAGCAAAGAAAACACGAATCTAACCATATAAAAAACTGAAGCTAACTCTCAAAGACCAGAGAGAATTTCTCTGGCCCTAATTTCTAACCTAGTTTTTTCAGAAAGTTCATGGATGAAATTCTCCTAGCACGATTAATATAAATGAAAACTAAGCACATGTATGGTTTCAGGGCAATGAATACAACATCTTTCATTCACAAACCTAAGTCTAAATGTTCCTAAATAGAGAGATAGAAGTTCATGAAATACCTATTTCAGTTGAGTTCAAGCTGGACAATATAGCAACTTTCAATGGGGCCTGAGGTTCTTTTGAGCTTGCTTGATGTCCCCTGAACCTTTCCCAATGCTTAGTTTGTTTTGAAGTGGCCTGAATCGTGCTACAGAACTCAAACTGCAAAGCTTCCAAACAAAAATGGTGATGTGTGTTAATGGAGTTACAACAACTTGTGAATGGTCTGGACAACTTAGGTGTATGGTTTGGAATGTGTTTGAAGTGATTTTGGATAAAACGCACGAGGGGATTTAATTGTGGCTTGCAATTTGCAGAGCTGACCCTGTTTTGCAAGAAAATGTGGTTTTTGAGTATGAGGAGGTTTGATAGGTCAAGGGCTCGTGCTTCTGGCTTGCTAGGGTATGCAAAACCTGTTTCAAAACTTTGCTTGAGTTGGTTTTATCAGATATGTGAGTTATCTTGTGTTTGATAAGTTTCTTGGTTATGAAGCCAACTGAGAAGTGACAAAGAGCAGGCCTGTACAGGCTAGCTCTAACCCTGTATACATTGTGTAAGCTTGGCCCCAAGTTTGTGGATTTGGTTTGCAGCATAAGATCTTGTTCAAGGCTCAAGGATTCTATTTGACATAAAGCAAGATTTTGACAAAAATGGCAAAGTTACCTTTTACTATTTTTGGATTAATCTAGTGTATAATCCTCTAATGGCCAAAACAAAACCTTAGACCAATGGATTTGCATTTAATTGTTGAGTACAAATTGGTTTAGAGGCCTGTAATTGTGTACTAAGCTAGCTTGGTCAGATTTGGCAAGTGGTATGAACATGTAGTGGCCATGGTTACAAAGTGAGTTTTTGCCAACTTCAAGCATTCGATTCTCCCTAACCACAAAGGTGTTTGAGGAGTTCTTGGATAATTTGGAAAGCTTGCAATATGTACTATAATCCATATTTGAAATGCAACTTAAGACTCCAAGTTTAACTATGTGAAAAATGGCCAAGAAGATGGGTCAAAATCCTGCCTAAACTAGGGCAAAATTTCTCTAAGTTAAAAGTTTTAGGTACCCTTGTTCCAAAAATCATAACTTTAGATCCAAGCTTCTTTTGAGAAAACATTGTGAATCAATGTTGTAGACTTTGTGATGGAATACAACTTTCATGTTGTAAGTTTTGTTTGAATCCATTTGCATCTTGGTGAAAATGTGGGACAAAGTTAGGAAAAAAATAAGAAAATTTCATAACTTAGAAAATTTCTAAGTTATGAAAATTTTTCCATTTTAAACCCTAATTTGCAATTTTGGGTTCTTGATGAACAAGTTTCATAATTTGACATGTCTTGATGAAAAATGACCCTTGGCACTTGATTTTGACCAAAAAGTCAAAGTTTGACTTTTCAGTGTACAGTCAAATTTTGATCAGTTGACTGAAAAATTCATCTGCCAATCCTATGCATTTGGGATCTTTTGAACTTGTTGAATGGGTCAAGACAATGTCATTGATTTCTTGTGTCCATGGTTGAGCTTGTTTTGCCATTGGCTAGGTCAAACAGTCAAAAATTGCCTTTGTACACTCAAAACTCTAAAAATGACCATTTTGCCCTTTTGGTGATCTGATCAAATTTCTTGTGGAATTGTGATCCAAACTTGATCAAATGGTTCATAGGAGTTCATAATGTTGATGTGGGTCAAAATTCGTGAGTTTTGACTGTCAATTGGCCACAGTTGACTTTTTCCCCAATACAGCTGATTTCTAGGTCAACTGTCTAATTGACTGGGCACAAATTTGAATCAAGACTTGAAACTTGGTATGGGAAAACTTATTAGTCCAACATGAAGTATGAAAGTAATTTTGGGAATTGTGGGTCAAAACATCCCTGTGCAAACTCAAACCCTAATTTAGGTCAACAGTGCAAGGAGGTGTCTTGAGCAGAGCAAACCCTAGCTTGATCTTGAGTTACAAGAGTATTGTGATGAGAAATGTTTGATGAAATGGGAGGGAAAATTTTGGGGTAAAAAAGACACCTTGTCAATTTGGTGATATCTCATCTTAGGGGCCTTGTAAGGCTTTTCTCGTGAAATAAATGGGTCTTTGTCCTTCTGGAGTTTCCCTGATCAGCATTGTGCTCACTGCTTCGGAGGAGACAGCCATATAAAGATAGAGGATTTCATCCTTGTCTGGTCGGGAGAGGACGGGCGGCTGAAATAGCGCCTGCTTCAAGTGAGCAAGGGCTTGCTCGGATTTGGACGTCAATTTAAAGACTGCCTTTGTACATATGAGCTCGAAGAGGGGGAGCGCATGTTGGGAGGATTTTGCCACCAATCGAGAGAAAGAGGTGAGCATGCCATTTAGGATATGTATATACTTTTTTGAAGTGGGAGTTGGAAATTCAGAGAATGTTCGACACTTGTCAGGGTTCGCCTCAATGCATCATTTCGTTAGGTAGAACCCGAGGAACTTGCCCGCTTGTACCCCAAAGGTACATTTTTCCGGGTTAAACCGTATTTGGAAATTTCGGGCCTGCTCGAACACTTTCTCTAGGTGGAGGGTGTGGTAGACCTCCTCCTTGGATTTAATGATCATGTAGTCCATATAGACTTAGAGCATATCGCCTATCTCGTTGCGAAAGATTTTATTCATCATGCGCTGATATGTAGCGCTTGCATTTTCCAAACTGAAGGGCATTACATTGTAGTAATAGTTGCCCGAAAAGCTTTGAGTATTTGGTTGTGTAGCCTATGATCACATTAGGCAAGACACGATCGAACCAAGAGCTCTGAGATGCATGTTCATGGGAATTCTAAAGGAGTCACAGCTTATAGGTTATGGTGCATATAGCCAGGCCACAGAAGGTGTATCACTAGTTGAGATGTAGTTTTAAATGAAGCTGAGATGGATTTCTAGAAAACTGATGATGTTGGTCAAAGTTTAGAGATATCTGAAGAAGAGTTGGAACAGAAAGAGATTATTGTTGAGGTGGAGCCACTACTACAAAACACACATATAACAAAGTCAAAGTCATCACTATTTTCCCAAAAACCATGGTGACATGTCTAAACTCTTGCGCTAACATTATTTTTATATTTATTAATTAAAAATTTTAAGGGTATAATAATGGTTTGTGTTAACACTGTGGTGATACAATGAAGCTTTCACGGGTTCGAACCTCATGGACCTGAAATAGTTTATTACTTTGATGTTAATGCACGCCTTTTAATTTTTATTTATATGTGACTAAAAATTAATAGAGATATCACTACAGTTGTTTTTTAAAACCGTTGTTACACACAAACGATTCTTTATATATTTTAAAAACTATAAGTATCCATTTTCCTACTAAAAAAACAAACAATACAAAACAACCCTAACACCAACACCGTCGTCATCATCGAGAAGGAAGACAACAACACCGAACAGTATTCTCCATTACGGTACATAAAATATATTGTTCTTGTTTAGCTTCCTTTCAATGTCGCATTTGAAGACAAAGTCATCCAAAGGTAATTATATGTCTTCTTTTTTTGTAAAATCTCGATCTGGAAATTTTTATGGTTATGATGGTCATATGATTTCGTACTAATGCATGAAGGGACAAAATAAATGAAGAATTTTTTGGAGATGTCCATTTTGGAGGAGTGATGAATTCTATAATTTGTTCATATGGGTTGAAAACATGGGAAAAAAGGTGGAAATGAAGATGAGAGCATTATGAAGTCAAAGTTGGAGATGTCCATTTTGAAGTTTATGTATAAAATTCAAATAAGAAGAACAAGAATTTGAAGAACAAACTGAAATCAGAGAGATTATCTAGAAATTTGAAGATGTTATGTTTTCTTGTCTCGTTTATGTTTAATGTTTACTTTGTTATGAAATATAATAGTTGAAGTTTCAATTAGTTATTTGTTTGTTAGTATATTATTTGAAATGTATTAGTTGAATTCCATTGTAGATGTTGAAACTACAAATGCATTGAACTTGATAGGAATGTAACTAGTAGAAGGTTTCTTACGAGTAAGTTCATCGCAAACTGTTGGATTTTCAATTAGTTATCTATTTGTTAGTATATTAGTTGATAGATTTAAGATGGCAATTTAAGTTGATAACCTTTCATTACATATAAACTTTCATTACATTAAATTTCGTTACATAAACTTAATCAAATCTAAATCCTATGGCTGAGAGGAAGTTTGACCAATACTTTTTAGAATCATCATCATCATTAGATGAGAAAAAATCATCTTCTTTGTCAACATTCTTTCTCTTATTCTCGTCACCCCGAGAGATCTCAAGTAAACTTCTGTATCACAAGACCGACTTCTTTCCTCATTTTTATTCTAAGGATGGTTTTGTACCACATAACCCTCTATAGCAACAACATCTTGATTCTCAGTATTGTTGGTAGCTTGAGAAGGAGAACTCATTTTGATTACTTTCGTTGAAGTTGGTTTTGTATTCTTCCCCTTTTATATTGTTTCTTATGATTCTTCATCTTCTCTTGGAAGTTGGATATATTTCATGCATGTCAAGCTAGTGTGCTCATTATTGATTCTTTAATTCTATATACTTTATCTTCTCTTGGAATTTGAAAAGATTTCTACCTACCTCGAGCTGTTGAATGATTACATCTCCTTGTGTTTTCAAATTTCATTTTCCAATATTTGATATTCCTTCTTACATATATTTTAATGTGATAATGGTTTTGATATCAGTTTAAAAATGGTGTATTGATGATTCTAGTATGACGCGTTTTAAATTTATTCATAAACAGTATCAAAACGGTTATTACTCTTAACCATTGTTATAGGGTACGCGCTATTCAGTTTACTACAACGATCACTAGACCGCGATTGAAAGTAACACATATACAAGAACAAGCTACATAAAAATTCTTGGACCTGCGTGATTATATAACTTATCCAACCGTTGTTAAAACCCTTTTTGTAGTTGTGAGCATGTCGATGCTGAATTGCGTATCCCAGAACAAGTCGAATAAGAAGCTCAAGATACTGATGATATTGAGGAAGTTGAGGAAACTATTGATGACTACCTGTTAGCAAGAGATAGGACGAGAAGAGTCATAAATCTACCTCAGGGACTTAGGTATGCAAATCTTATATCTTATGCCTTAATCTCTACAAGTGAGGTTCTAGATGAAGAATCTAGAGACTATCGGTAAGTTATGAGGAGTCGAAATAAGACTGAATAACTAAAGGCCATGGATGATGAGATAAAATATTTTCATCATAATAACACTTGGGAGTTGATTAAGAAATTTGTTGGAGTCAATTGTAAGTAGATTTTCAAAGTTAAGGAAGGAATCAAAGGAGTAACGTCGAAGAGATACAAGACAAGAAAAATTCCACAATGATGACAATAAAAAATGAATCTTTCTTCTATATATACTATCCAAACTTCTCACTATTAGCTTAGCTATAAAACATAAATGTACCATAGACTACATTGGAAGAAACACAGTTGTAGTGACATTCTCTTTCATTTGTTTTGTTTACTAATTACTATGTTTAATTTTTTTTTATTTTAATAGCAAGTTAAATGAAAGGTCTACCCTTCAAAGGATAAAAGATTTTTCTATTTGCAATACCTGCAAGCAAGATTGATATTAGGGATTGAATAGTATGGAAACTTAAGATGAAGGTTCTGTTAGAACATAGTTTGATTCTACAACCCTTAATTAGAGTTTTGATGATAACAAATACAAAGAACATATATGCACTCTAAATTTGTGTTATTTTGTATGCAGAAGTTCCGACTGAAACTACATCAGAAGTTAAGCTACAGAAGCTTTCCAACTGAGACAATCAGAATGTTCTCAAGAATGATGATCAGAATCTGCACTAAAGTAAAGGATACTATGATTCTGAACAGAAGTCTAATATACCATCAGATCCTCATATCTCTGAGTCATCAATATTCTGAAGTAAAAACAGCATGCAAGATTCTAGTTCTGAAGAGTTACTTTTCAATTAAGACAATATCATATGCAACGACTTCATTCAGACAAGAATCTTCTCAATATGGAAATAACATTGAGTGTCCATTATCACGCTTTATGTTGGACAAGATTTCCACGCCTATATAAACAAGCTTAAAGGACAAATCATTTACGATATTGACTACCACTACTCATACATCTTAAACGCTGTAATCTTTCATATTCACTTACGCTCAAATTGTGTAATATATCACATTTGTGATACAGTTTTTGTAACGAAAAACAACAGTACACAGTAAACCAGTTTCTTTTGATTAAGCTAGTTTTCCTTGAGATAAACCGGGTTATGGTTTTACTCAAGAAGACTTTGGAAGTTGTCAAAGTAGTATTGTAATCAAGTTTTGATTAGTGTATTAAGTACTCGTTGGAGAGAGGAGAAACCACCTTGGCGGGTGGACTTGAGTAGTTTGAGATCAAATGAACCAGGATAAAAATATCGTGTCTGCTGTTTTTAATTTTAAGTTTCAATTCAACCCCCCCTTTCTTGTGTTTTTCACTTCTTCAATTGGCATCAGAGCGCCTGGTTCTGAGTTCATACACTTAACCGTGTCAGTACAAGATCCAAGCTTTAGAAAAACACTATGGTGGGACAAATCCAAAACATCAGCAATGACTATCATGAGGACAAGGACAGAATCAGAGGCAAACCTCTAATATTTGATGGAGAAAATTTTGACTACTGGAAAGACAGAATTGAGAGTTTCATTCTAGCTCATGATGCTGATCTATGGGAAATGGTAATTGATGGATACACATATCTTGTGGATGAAAGTGGTCAGAAGATAGATAGAAAAAGGATGTCTGACCAGCAAAAACGTGATTTCAAAAATCATCATAAAGCCAGAACAATACTTCTCAATGCCATCTCATACTCAGAATATGAGAAAATCTCAAACAGAGAGACAGCCAAAAACATGTTTGTATCTTTGAGAATGATGCACGAAGGCAACATACAAGCCAAAGAAACCAAGGCCCTTGCGCTAATTCAGAAATATGAAGGATTCAAGATGGAAGACAGTGAATCCATAAAAGCAACATTCTCAAGATTCCAGATTCTTGTTGTTGGGATGAAAGTTCTTGACAAAGGATATTCTACTGCTGATCACGTAAAGAAGATCATCAAAAGTATACCCAAGCAATGGAGACCAATGGTCACTGCACTTAATCTAGCTAAAGATCTCAACAACATATCTGTGGAGGAACTTTTCAGCTCCCTCAGAAGTCGAGAGATAAAGCTAGAAGAAGACGAGCCTCAAAAGCAAGGTAAACCACTAGCATTAAAATCTAACAAAAAATATGATTCTAAGGTTTTGCAGGCTATGGAAGAAACATATGATGGATCCTCATCAGAAGAAGATGAATTGTCTCTTCTCTCCAGAAGGGTCAATCAACTATGGAAGCAGAGACAAAGAAAATTCAGAAACACGAGAAGATCAGAGAATCAGAATGAATCCTACTCCAGATATAGAAAGTCTGAGTCCTCCTCTGGACACAGAAGATCTGAAGCTTCCTCGGGTCACAGAAAGTCAAATAACAAAGACATCATCTGCTATGAGTGCAATGAACAAGGGAACTACAAAAGTGACTGTCCAAGGCTTCAGAATGAGAATCCCAAAAAGAAGTTCTTCAAGGAGAAGAAGAAAATCCTCATGGCAACATGGGACGATTTAGACACTTCTGATGCTGACTCAGAGTCAGATGATGAAAGAGCCAACATAGCTCTTATGGAAAATGTGACAGAAGATAGCGAAGCTTCTGGTTCAGACTCAAAATCAGACACAGAAGAGGTATTCCCTGATTTCATTGTTTATTTTACTAAGGTTGAACTTGCAGAAAGTCTGAATAAAATTCAAGAAAGGTATCAGCAGATCAGAGTCAAATTCAAGAACCTGAAAAGGGATCTTGTCTCTAACTCTGAAAGAACTGAGAGTCTTAGATTAGAGAATTCTGAGTTAAAAGAAAAGATTTTAAAATTATAAAATGATCTACAAAACTCTCAGAAATAAATAATCTCAGAGACTCCCGGTAATGCTGATAAGATCATCAAAGAATATGATCACAACTTTCAGAAGTTTCTGGCTAAAAACATAGATAGAAGCAAGATAGATTCAATGATCTATGGAGTTAGCAGGAATGGAAGAAAAGGAATAGGATACCAAGGTAAGGTATCTCCACCTAATAAAGTCATGGACATTATTATAAAACGCACACCACTAAAAAAATCACACTTCACATACGGGCACACACATGACCTAAAATACACTAGTAATGTTTACTCTGTCAAACCAAAATTCAAACAGAATTTTGGTAAAACTAACAAATCAGGACCCAAAAAGATATGGGTACCTAAGGAAAAAATTAGATATGTAGCAAATATCTTTAGCAGCAAGGCTAAAACACCACTCATGGTACCTAGACTCTGGATGCTCTCGACACATGACGGGAAGAAAGCATATGTTCCAAAGCCTGGAACTTAAACCTGAAGGCTACGTGGGCTTTGGAGGAAACCAAAGAGCAAAGATCATTGGCTCTGGAACAATAGGTAATGGTAATATTCCTTCTATCTGTAAGTCTCAGAGTGCCTAAGAGGGGGGGGGGGGGGGGGGGGGGGGGTGAATTAGGTCTTATAAAATTTATTCGATTTTATGAGAATGCTTGGTAGTAATTTTTGGTTAAGTGTTTGAAGGTTTTGATTATATCTTTATCTTTTCTCGATTATGGTGATGAAAGCGATAAATGCGGAAAAGTAAAGAACACGGTGATATATCCTGGTTCCCCTCACAATCCGAGAGTACTCCAGTCCCCTTTCCAACACGAAAGAGATTTCACTATAGTTAGAATGATTGTACAGCCTATGCTTACTATCTAACCTATATGGTGATCAAAGGTTCTTAACACCTTTAAGACCAAACAAACACTAATGTGAATGAAGAACAATCCTCTTCAAATCACAACACTTACTTCCAACAATCCTGGATAGTAAGGGAAAATCTTTAAGTAATACAATGATTAATTTTGAAGTATATGGAGAGCTTTATCAATCTTCAATTGATCTTCTTCTTCAAGATAAAAACAATTCTCAACAATGTATATAAATGTTCACAATGTATGAATGAAACTTGAAATGATAATGAAAGTGTATATGGCAAGTTTCACAAAATTATGAACACATGAATGTATAATTTCAAATGTGAGTAAAATGAGAAAATTGTTAATGAAGAAGGATATTTGTTAATTTGAAAATTGAAGTATTGAATCTTGAACATATATGAAAATGTTATTGTGTTCTTGTTTTGAAAATCTGAAAAATCTGCATTTTATAAAGTTGTAAGAACCTCTTCATTCATGCCAATTCATATGAAAAGTTGCAATGCATTCATGAAAAGATACCACTTGAAAAATGTTCAAAAAACAAAGTAAAAGCTGCATTGGTTCGCTAGGAACCGGTTCTGACACTGACAGAACCCGGTTCTTAGTGAACGTTATAAGTTGGAATTCAAATTTTATCACGCAGGAACCGGTTCCCCTATTGGTACAACCCGGTTCCTGGTACAAAATCCAGGGACATGTTTTTTGAGAAAAGCTGGAACCCGGTTCCCTGTTAGGGAGGAATCGATTCCTAAAGGTTTATTTTCAAAAATACATTTTGAAAGATATTTCAAACAAAGTTTTTCTTGATGTTAAAGTTATGGAATATGTATATGTTGATGAATTCATATTGTGAACATCTATATTCAAGGTTTAAAGAATTATTTATACCATTTTGACATTTGATGATTTCTTCAATAATTCTTCAATAATCTTCAAGACTTTAATTTGATGTTGATAAGCTTTTTGCACATCCTTTGAAACTTGATGTCCATGTTGTCTTCATCAAAACACATGCTTTAAATATGACTTGAGAAGCTTGCAATTACATTCTCCCCCTTTTTGATGATGACAACCAAGTCTTGAAAACGATTTCTTGAAATGTTCATGTTGTTTTGTGTAGCGAACATGTTGAGCAAATGCAAGGCTCCCCCTAAATTGTATGCTCCCCCTAAGTCCATGATTCTTTGAATTTTGGAGAGAGTTTGACATTTATTTGGGCCTGCAATTTCTTTGAAACAAAACAACATACATGCATACTCTTCTCCCCCTTTGTTAACATCAAAAAGGATGGGGAAAAAGAGTGAAATAGATACATTTAAAAATTAAGACGAGTATCTTAAGAGAAACATTAGATATCACCTTCATCCAAAATACCAAGTTCTTTTCCAAGCTTTTTGTTCTTGATGGACCAAAGAGATCCATGTGTAACAATTGTAGTGGTCTTGTAGTAGACACCACATCCTTAGATTTGAAAGTTGTTTTGGTCTGTTTGCCCTTTTGGCATGCATTACATAATTTGTCCTTGATGAACTTCATCTTTGGTAGACCAATAACTAAGTCATGCTTAACCAATTTGTTCAAATGCTCCATGTGAATGTGAGCGATCCTCTTGTGCCATAACCAAGCGTCATTGTTGTTTACCATAAGACATTGTACCTTCAGAGACAAATCATCTAAAGTAATCATAAAAATATTGTTAGTTCTTATACCTTTGAGTTTTACCTCATTGGTTGCCTCATCCATAATGAGACATTCATCTTTGTTGAATTTGATCTTGAACCCTCTATCGCAAAGTTGACTTATGCTAAGAAGATTGTGCTTTAATCCTTCAACATAGATAACATCCTCAATTTGAATGGATGGAAGTGTGCCAACTATTCCAACGCCAAGAATCTTTCCTTTGGTGTTGTCTCCATAGGTGACATACCCTTTGGCTTTATGTACTAGATATGAAAATTGGTGTACATCTCCTGTCATATGCTTTGAACATCCACTATCAAGATACCAAACATTTGATGTGGATTTCAAGCATACCTACACAAACAAATTATTATTTGTTAGGTACCCAAGTTGCCTTGGGTCCTTCATAGTTAGTTCCCTTTTTCACCAACACATAATGCCCACTTGCTATACTAAAGTTTCTAACATAGCAAGCATTAGGTGTATGGCCTTTAATACCACAATAAAAACAAGTAGGTTCAAAGTTACTTCTATATCTAGAAGGATAAGATTTCTTCTTAGGAAATGTTTTCTTTTTCGATACATTTGCCTTTTTCATTTGATGATTATGAATAACTTGCTTCTTTTCAACTTTCTTGGGATTGGAACTATTACTAGCCTTTACAAAAATAGTGGAATTGTTACTTGGTTTCTTAGAATTCACATAACCAAGACCCCTTTTATCATTCGGATAACGTTGTTGGCTTAGTAATCCTTCCAATCCTATTTGTCCTTTTTCATATCGTTCAATGACTCTTTTAAATAGAACAATTTGAAAGACATTTGATTCACACTTGGAGCATGCAAAGTTTTCTTTTTCTTTAATAAAATTCTGTTTTTGAAGTTCAAAATCTTTAGTCATGGTGTCAATTTTTTCTAAACAACTTAAAAGTTCTTTTTCTTGATTTGACACCTTTTTGTATAAACTTTTGCATTCTTTCAAGAGTTCATCAATAGCATCTTTAACATCATCATCAAAAAGATTAAATTCATTACTAACCTCTTCTTCATTGTCAGAGTGATGTGAAGCCATTAATGCTAGATTTGCACATTCCTCGCTTTCCGAATCGGATGAAGAACTTATCTCATTATCTTCCCATGCAACATAAGCCTTTTTGTTCTTGAACTCCTTTTTGCCTTTGAATCCATTTTTCTTGGAGAGTTTTGGACAATCCGGCTTTATGTGACCTTGCTTTCCACATTCATAACATGTGACATCTTGTGTTGATATGGAGGCTTCTTTATCTTTATGATTATAAAATTTCTTCCTCTTGACAAAGTTAGCATTATGAAGATTATTTTTATGACCAAAATATTTTCCTAACCATTTTACAAGAAGCAAGAAGTTTTCATCTTCCTCCGATGCATCTTTATCTTGACTTTCCTTTGAATCAACTTTCAAGGCAATGCCTTTGGATTTCTTCTCTAAATTTTCATGTTTTTCAAGTCTACCGAGTTCCGTTTCATATTCTTGAAGTTTGCCAAATAATGTAGCGGAAGTCATTGTGGAGAGACTCTTCTTTTCCGAGATTGCTGTTACCTTTGGTTGCCATTCCCTAGTCAATGATCTAAGGATTTTCAAGTTGAGTTCATCATTTGTCAAGGTTTTACCAAGAGCATTTAAGTGATTTGTCAAATGCACAAATCTCTTTTGTAAGTCAAGAATGGATTCTCCGGGCTGCATTCCAAATAGTTCATATTCTTGACTCAAGGTATTTAGCCTTGATCTTTTTACTTCAGCCGTTCCTTCATGAGTTTGAACAAGGGTATCCCATATTTCTTTTGCTGTCTTGCAGTTCGAGACACGGAAAAATTCGTCCATACTGAGTGCACCTTGAAGAAGGTTTATTGCCTTTTTGTCATAGAGAACTTTCTTTTTATCATCGTTGTCCCATGCAGTTTTGGGCTTTACAGAACCAATGCCATTGATAACAGATATCAGGATAAATGGACCATTTTCAACAGCATCCCATACTTCCTCTCCTAGTGCTTCTAAATGCGCCTTCATGCGTATTTTCCAGAAGTCAAAATATTCACCACAGAATAGAGGAGGCTTGTTGTTACTACCACCATCTCTGAAGACTGGTTGATGATTTGCGGAAGCCATTCTGGATCTCTAGGAACAAGTTACCTATAACTTGCTCTGATACCAATTGTAAGTCTCAGAGTGCCTAAGAGGGGGGGGGGGGTGAATTAGGTCTTATAAAATTTATTTGATTTTATGAGAATGCTTGGTAGTAATTTTTGGTTAAGTGTTTGAAGGTTTTGATTATATCTTTATCTTTTCTCGATTATGGTGATGAAAGCGATAAATGCGGAAAAGTAAAGAACATGGTGATATATCCTGGTTCCCCTCACAATCCGAGAGTACTCCAGTCCCCTTTCCAACACGAAAGAGATTTCACTATAGTTAGAATGATTGTACAGCCTATGCTTACTATCTAACCTATAGGGTGATCAAAGGTTATTAACACCTTTAAGACCAAACAAACACTAATGTGAATGAAGAACAATCCTCTTCAAATCACAACACTTTCTTCCAACAATCCTGGATAGTAAGGGAAAATCTTTAAGTAATACAATGATTAATTTTGAAGTATATCGAGAGCTTTATCAATATTCAATTGATCTTCTTCTTCAAGATAAAAACAATTCTCAACAATGTATATAAATGTTCACAATGTATGAATGAAACTTGAAATGATAATGAAAGTGTATATGGCAAGTTTCACAAAATTATGAACACATGAAAGTATAATTTCAAATGTGAGTAAAATGAGAAAATTATTAATGAAGAAGGATATTTGTTAATTTGAAAATTGAAATATTGAATCTTGAACATATATGAAAATGTTATTGTGTTCTTGTTTTGAAAATCTGAAAAATCTGCATTTTATAAAGTTGTAAGAACCTCTTCATTCATGCCAATTCATATGAAAAGTTGCAATGCATTCATGAAAAGATACCACTTGAAAAATGTTCAAAAAACAAAGTAAAAGCTGCATTGGTTCGCTAGGAACCGGTTCCGACACTGACAGAACCCGGTTCTTAGTGAACGTTATAAGTTGGAATTCAAATTTTATCACGCAGGAACCGGTTCCCCTATTGGTGCAACCCGGTTCCTGGTACAAAATCCAGGGACATGTTTTTTGAGAAAAGCTGGAACCCGGTTCCCTGTTAGGGAGGAACCGGTTCCTAAAGGTTTATTTTCAAAAATACATTTTGAAATATATTTCAAACAAAGTTTTTCTTGATGTTAAAGTTATGGAATATGTATATGTTGATGAATGCATATTGTGAACATCTATATTCAAGGTTTAAAGAATTATTTATACCATTTTGACATTTGATGATTTCTTCAATAATTCTTCAATAATCTTCAATAATCTTCAAGACTTTAATTTGATGTTGATAAGCTTTTTGCACATCCTTTGAAACTTGATGTCCATGTTGTCTTCATCAAAACACATGCTTTAAATATGACTTGAGAAGCTTGCAATTACACTATCAATAATGTGCTTTTAGTTGATGGATTAATGCATAACCTGTTATCCATAAATCAATTAAGTGATAACGGTTATGATATAATCTTTAATCAAAATTCATGCAAAGTTGTTAGTCAGAAAGATGGAACTATCCTTTTTAATGGAAAGAGGAAAACAACATTTATAAGATAAAACTTTCTGAACTAAAAAGTCAGAATGTAAAATGTCTTCTCTCTGTTAACAACGAGTAATGGGTCTGGAACAGAAGATTGGGGCATGTTAGTATGAGAAGAATATCTCATATTAACAAACTCAATCTGGTCAGAGGACTTCCTAATTTGAAGTTTAGATCAGATGCTTTATGTGAAGCATGTCAGAAAGGAAAATTTGTAAAACCTGCTTTTAAAGCTAAAAATGTTGTTTCCACCTCTAGGCCATTAGAACTTCTGCACATAGACTTATTTGGACCAGTGAAAACTATGTCTGTTAGTGGCAAGAAGTACGGGTTAATGATCGTAGATGATTATAGCAGATGGACATGGGTAAAGTTCTTAAGACACAAGGACGAGTCACATTCTGTGTTCGTTGCATTCTGTAACCAAGTTCGGAATGAAAAGGATCTTAGAATTGTCAAAGTCAGAAGTGATCATGGTGGAGAATTTGAAAATAAAAAGTTTGAAACATTTTTTAATGAAAAACACATCTCGCATGACTTCTCTTGTCCTAGAACTCCCGAACAAAATGGAGTTGTAGAACGAAAGAACAGAATATTGCAAGAAATGGCCAGAACCATGATCAATGAGACTAACATTGCTAAGATCTTCTGGGCAGAAGCAATTAACACATCGTGTTATATTCATAATAGAATCTCTATAAGACCTATTTTGGAAAAGACTCCATATGAATTGTGGAAGAACAGAAAGCCCAACATTTCTTACTTCCATCCTTTTGGATGCACATGTTTTATTCTGAACACTAAAGATCATCTGAACGAGTTTGACTCTAAAGCACAAAAGTGTATTATGTTAGGATACTCTGAACGCTCAAGAGGGTATAGAGTATACAATAGAGAAACACAGATTGTTGAAGAGTCAATCAGTGTTAGATTTGATGATAAGATTGACCCTCAAAAGTCAAAGCAGAATGAATCTTTTGCAGATATAGAAGTTGAATTCACAGGTACTGAAGACAACTCATCAGAAGTTCCCAACAGAGACTCTCCAACAACTTCAGAAAGAAATGTTACAAGTGCTCCAGTACCCTCTATTGATCAACTCCAGAAAAGGTTATCCAGAAGCAACATAGCTCACCCAGAAGATAAGATCCTGGGAAAGAAGGATGATCCAATCAGAACAAGATCAACATTCAGAAACTCTGAAGAATCCCTCATGGGACTGGTCTCACTGATTGAACCAACAACAATTGATGAAGCTATTCTGGACAATGGCTGGATTATGGAAATGCAGGAGGAATTAAACCAGTTCACCAGGAATGACTTATGGGATCTAGTTCCCAAACCAAAAGGATTCAACGTCATTGGAACAAAGTGGGTGTTTAGAAACAAACTGAATGAGCAAGGAGAAGTCATCAAAAACAAGGCACGTCTGGTGGCACAAGGTTATAGTCAGCAAGAGGGGATAGACTATACATAAACCTTTGCTCTTGTCGCCATGTTAGAATCTATCAGACTCTTAATTTCCTTTGCTGTAAATAATAACATCACTCTATCAGATGAATGTCAAAAGTGCATTCTTAAATGGTTACATAGATGAAGGGGTGTATTTGCACCAACCCCCTGGGTTTGAAAATTCCAAACACCCAGAATATGTTTTCAAACTAAAGAAGTCACTCTATAGTCTGAAACAAGTTCATAGAGCTTGGTATGAAAGACTAAGTAACTTCCTGTTAGAAAAGGAATTCACCAGAGGGAAAGTGGACACATCCTTGTTCTGTAAGACATTTAAGAATGACATTTTAGTTTGTCAGATTTACATAGACGATATCATTTTTGGATCCATTAAACCCTCTCTGGGAAGAGAATTTGCTAAGTGCATGCAGGCAGAGTTTGAGATGAGCTTAATGGGGGAACTTAAATTCTTTCCGGGCATTCAGATAAACCAAACTCCAAAAGGAACTTACATTCATCAGAGCAAACATGTCAGAGAACTTCTGAAGAAATTTGACCTCTCAGAATGTAAGCCCTCAAAGACTCCAATGCATCCCACGTGTATTCTGGAAAAGGAAGAGGTAAGTAAAAAGGTAGAACATAAAATCTACAGAGGTATGATTGGATCTCTCCTTTATCTTACGGCTTCCAGGCCTGATATTTTATTCAGTGTTTGCTTATGTTCTAGATTCCAATCAGATCCTAGAGAATCTCACTTAACATTAGTTAAGCGAATTTTCAAGTATCTGAAAGGTACTACTAATCTGGGTTTGTTTTATAGAAAATCCAATAAATACAGCTTAGTAAGATACTGTGATGCTGACTTTGCTGGAGACAGAGTAGAGCGTAAAAGAACTTCTAGAAGCTGTCAGTTTTTAGGAGACAACCTGATCTCATGGACCAGCAAGAGACAGTCTACAATAGTATTGTCAACAACAGAAGCTAAGTACATAGTAGCTGCTGAATGTAGCATTCAAATGCTCTGGATGAAAAGTCAACTTGAAGACTTCAACATATTTGAGAGTAACATTCCTATCTTCTGTGATAACACTTCTGCCATATGTCTATCCAGAAATCCCATTTTGCATTCTAGGGCTAAGCATATAGAAATAAAACATCACTTTATTAGGGATTATATTCAGAAAGGAATTCTTACTTTAAAATTTATTGACACAGACCATCAATGGGTTGATGTGTTTACAAAACCCCTTTCTGAAGATAGATTCAATTTCATTATGAAACATCTCAGCATGACACTGTGTCAAGAATAAAATGTTTTATTTGCATATTCTAACCCTCAGAATTTCATTGTTTTCTGTGAACATCTAATCAACTTGTCTTCAGAAGTTAGGAGTACAGTTGCATTAAAACCTATCTATGAAGATCTGAATAGTTCATTTCAAGGATAGAGGCGTGCAGTTCACACCATCAAACATTTGTCATCCTCTCACAATCTACCTTCTGAGGCTGAACGCGCGTTCAAATTCTGAAGGGTCCAAGGCTCTGATTGGATGCATTGAGACATTTGTCATTGATAATTGTTCAATATCTCTCTAAATCCCCCAATTTCAGGTTTCATTAATTCAATATAATCATTACTTATTTTATCTTTCTTACTGATTACGTTTTCTAAAGAACTTATATAAACTCAATTTAATATTTTATTCATTCACGTTTTACCATCTTCAATATTCTCTCTTGTTAAAGTTTTTTCAAAAAACTCATTCTATCAATTTTCTTCAAAGAATCCGTGTGAACAATGGCATCCTTATCAAGTCTCAAGAATCTCAACAGTGCTCCTGGTTCTTCATCTACTGAACAATATGAGGATCCCATTAGAAAACTACTCACTCTGGTCGATAACCTTGAAGTTCTCTATAAACTGATCGTCGATTTTGAAAGCTTACAAGAAAATGGGTTTAATCTGTATGAAGATGTAACTGCACAGGGATGGAACAAATACTTTGATCGTCTGTTGGGTCCAACTTTTCCCATTCTTGTTAAAGAGTTTTTTGGATTCATGCTACTTCATCCAACCACCAGGTCACATCATATGTTATGAGGAATAAGATAGTGATTACAGAGGATTTGATTGGGAAACTCATTGGATACAATGGCGGATGAGTCAAATGCATTGATATGGTTGATAAGTGTTCTGACCTAAAATCCATTGCTAGGGTCATCTTCACTTCTGGACAGCCATCCAACAAGATTAGAGACTTGAAAGATCATTATAGAATCTGGGCAAGAATAATTCTGGGATGTATCAATCACAGGAAGCCTACAAGCTCTCCTGATTACATCAACATTGATCAGCAGTTTCTGATATACTTCATTGCAAAGAAGACCAAAATAAACCTTCCACATTTACTCTTCAACCATCTCAGAACAAGTGTGAAAGAGACAAGAGAAGAAGAAAGAACTAAGAGGGACTGGATTCCTCTAGGAAGATTGATTTAAGATATTCTAACAGAAAACAGGCTGATAGAACATCTGACAATGGCTCAAGAAATCAGTACTTTGGAAGCAACTGCTGGGAAACCTTTGAATGCCAAGAATCTGAAGAAAATGAAGATTATTGAAAACATTAAGAAGGAACCAACATTTTCTTATCATGAGGTCATCACTTCTAGGAGAATCCCTCTGAAGGATTTTCCACTATTCTCTGAGATAGACGCCTCTCCAGAGATCATAGTCAGATACCTTAAAGCTTGCAAGGCTGATGAGACTATTCCAGAAATTAAAATCCAAGATCTACACAACCCAGCTCCAGAGGTTGTGCTAAAGAAATCCAGAAAGAGGAAGGCAACAGGAGAAGGATCCTCTCAGAGAACACCCAAAGCTGCGAAAAAGAAAGGTAACATATCTTTTGTTTCTGTTGTAGAGTCAATAGCTATTCCAACATCTGAAACCATTCCCCCTCAACCAACAGAAAATCCTTCACCCCAAACATTTGAGGATTTTGACAAAGAGTTTGACCCATCTGTAACTCTTGGAAATTTCTTAAATGAACCTTACTTCCCCAATCCAAATCCATAACAACATCAACCAGAACTTGCAAGAATTCTCTCTAATATTGAACTGTTTGATCAAGACTTTTCCTCACCACTCCCAGAAAATCCACAACCACACTCTCCTCAACCAGAACATCAAAACCTCCACTCACCCCAACCAGAAAATGAAAACCCTCTCACTCCTAAATTTGAAAATCATCTTCTGAAATACCTGAACCAGAAATTCAACACGCTACCTGTTTACCGTGGGAATTGGTAAACAACCGCTGATCTTCCAAAAGGTTACTTATTTGGTGACTCGCAGGATCGATCAGATTGATCCTAAGACATGGTTGATTTTGGGGTTTTGATTAAGTTTGATAATGGTTAAATGACAAGAAAATAAAGAAGCTTTATGTAAATTGCATGAAGAAGAGAACTTGATAAAATAAAGAAAGGCTTGAAATAAAGGCTTTCGACTAGAAAAGTAAAGGAGAAAGCAAGTAAAGTTTCTGGAAAATAAATGACTTTGATTAATAAAGTGGTGTTTCACACATACATTCTCAACAATTCTTTCTCTCACGCTGGGTACTCGAATCTATATGAGTGACTTGTATATAATTGTGAACACACGCGAAAAACTGCGTGAACTACTAATATTTATACTAAACACATCCCAAGTAACCGTCGGGCAGTTACACTGCTTCGAGATGACTCCACTTGGCACGTTCACAGCGTTCGACGCTCCAGATCTTGGCACGTTGCACTTGGTAACCGCTGGGAACCGTTTTCCCTCCAAACGTTTGAATCTCAAACCGTTCCGCTCTGAGCAATCGAACACCTTCGTTGAGAAGCACCTTCGACGTCGAAGGCAACAAGATTCCTTCTTAGAAGAAATTCTCTAAGTACATTGCCATCTTCTGATGGAAATTTCGACAGACCCAGCTGGTCGAAGCCATCCTTCAGCTTTAATGGCTGATATTAATAAAAACAAGGGTGTCAAATTTAGGAGCCAACAAATTGCCCCCCAAGAATGCCTTATTTCGACTCTGAAAAGAAAAAGGCATTCTTTGAAATTCCATTCGACACCTGTCTTTTCATTCTTAGCCACAAATTAAACTGTGCACTTTTTGTCTTCTACCAACCACTGACAATCCCAAGAAAAAGCCATCATTTCATCCGTACCTAAGACGTCACCTCAGTACGGCGTGCAGTGTGCCCAATGTCTTTTCACAAATTGTCATCATGACAATTTCCCAAAAACGAGGGCGCACGCTGCACCCTTTCATTTCTGCAGAACGGCTATGTCAACAGGGGGACGCCACGTGTCCCACTACCTTCTGCAACATTAAATGGCCTCGAATTTGGGGATTTCCCCAACCATTATAAATAGCGCCAAGTACCCATTGTGGGACTTTTTCTCGCTATCCTGCCTTCCAACTTCCTTGAACACAAAATCTCTGCAAACTTTGCAAACACCTTGTTCTTCACTTCATCTTCAACCTTAACATCAACAATGGCCTCAGGTTCTTCTACCGCTCCTAGTTCTAACATCCCCTCCAGAAATGCTAAACCCAAGATCTTCTCCACTGTCCCCTTAGTTACTCCTACAGGCCAACGAAGGGTTCCTGAACCCCTAGACACTGCTGAACGTGAAGCTTATTCACACCAACTCATGATTCCGGTTGGATACTCCAACCAAATCTTCGCCATGTCTGGCCCGCTAAACCCATGCATCGCTGAAGCCATGAAGATCAAAAGCTTCTTTCCAGTGCTTGAAAAGCTCAAACCTGTTGGATGCTCTAAAAAAGATGCAGAGGATAACGAAGATCCCGCTAAGGAGAAAATTGATCTTCGCTTCTTCAATAGGGGTGTTAGGGCTTTCAGGTCTAGCCCTAGCCTCACTCCTGACTACAATGCTTGGCTGGAAAAAATGGAAAAAAGCCAGGCTTCGATCTGGAAAGACCTGGGGATATTCGACCTAGTTATGTTGTCGAAGACGGGTCTCAACTACTCCCCATAGATGTTGATAGCTTCCTTACTCTTCTGGGATTACACTCATTTCACCTTCCACCTTCCTTGTGGAATGCTAACACCCACGCTTTTCGACGTGGCTGCCATCACTGGCCTTCGACCCACTGGGGATTACTTTGACCCAGAGGAAATGTCGGAGGATCAGATTGGATTCTCAGCTACCAAACCCACCTACACCACCTATATCAACCATTACCATGATAAGTCGACGGCCACTGTGTCGGATGTAGAGCATATTGCGTTTCTAGCCTTATGGCTGTCACGCTTTGTGTTCTGCACAAAGTCTTTACAGGTGACAAAGAAGATGGTCACCCTCGCCACCCAACTCCACCATGGCCAAAATATTTGTTTGGCAGAATTAATCTTGGCGAATCTGTACGAGTCGATTAGCAGCGGAGCGACTCTGTTGAAGATCATCGAGAATAGAGCCAGTCTGCTGCTTGCATGACCTTTTTGGCTACTTAAGCTGTGGCTCAAAGCCACCTTCGAGTCTTTCTTACCTCAGAAGACTCAAATAAATGAGCAAGCTCCGGAGATAGCAAATAGGCGCATCGAGGGCACCAGATTGGCTCTACTGACCCCGACTGAAGATGGGTTGGAGCTTCAACAAACTTTTGCAAACTTCGTCTTGATGTTTGCAAGAAGGAAAGAATTTGTTTCGACCATGGCTCCCTTTGCTCGACGAAAGGTTGGTCCAGAATGGTTCACGAGGCCCCATCCTAAGTCGTCAAGTGACCCTCAGGTCGAAGAACATACAATAATGTGGGAAGCATTTCTCACACCAAGAATAATGCCCCTACGCTTCAAGAGCTCCAAGACCCACTTGAGCTTGATCGCGTATCAACCAAACTTGGTCTCTCGCCAGTTTGGTATCATTCAAACACTTCCTTCTCCTATTTTTCCCAGGGAGAAATCCATGTTATATTTTTGCAACGACTATACTGAAGATGCTGCCACCAAGCATATCGGCAGGTATGCTGGTCGAACAGTTCTTTCACTGTTCGACTATCAGCTTAACTTTCTCTGATCACCATCCTTCGAAGAGTGGTGGAAGAGTTACTACGCTGAAGAGTTCTTCGATGAGAAGGACTTTGTGGACGAACTTCAGAAGTCTTTTGTTCTAGTCTTGGACAAAATAAAAAAATGTAAGTTCACACTTCCAAATTATTTTGTCTTTCTCTTTCGACTGGTAGCCTGTTAATTATAACTTGTCTTCTTTCAGTTGTTCGAAAGCCTGCAGCCAAGAAAGCTACAGAAGGCCATCAGGGAGGAGGTCCCTTGACAAAACCTCCACCACCGGCGAAAACTATAACAAGCCATCAGGGGGAAGGTCCTTCGAAAAAACCTTCAGCACCGGTAACCAGACTTTTATCATTTTATTCTGGTTTTAACATTCTGGCTTTCGATGTAGCGTTCTAAATCGAACTCCAATTGGTTTTCAGGCACCTTCACCCAAGAAATGACCTGCACTGACGATCGAATCTGGGAGTGACGAAGAACACGACTCTCCCCCCGCTCCTCTAAAGAGGCGAAAACTGAAGAAAGATGTTCCTTCTCCTGAGACTCGAACAATCAGAATAAAGGTTGCTGGGAGAAAACCCAGGCCACCTCCAGTAATCATTGAAGAGCCAACGGAGGAAAAACTAAATTTTTTGCTCAATAAACCTGTCGAAAGCGACAATTCCAGCCCAGGGGCTGAAGTTCCTCTGCAGGTAATTTCTCTGACCTTTTTTAACTCAGGTGTCGATGCTCGCGTTTGATTATGTCTCTTTCTAACTTAGAAGATTCTTCTTCTTCTTTTTCCAGGAAACCACTAAAAGCTCAGCGCCAAAGACTTCTGAAACACCAGATTCTGCTGAACTCAGTAGGCCACAAGAGAAAGAATTGGCGAACGATGAAGCCAATGCTGAAACAGATGAAGCCAATGCTGAGACAGAAGAACAACAAACAGAAGATCAACAACCAAAGGAGATTCAAGTGGTTGATCTGTCGGAGGAACAACATGATGAAGGGGATCACGCTGACGCTGGCACTGCTGAACTTCAAGTCGAAGAGAGTCAAGTCGAGACAAACGCTGCTCAACAGCTTCAACCCCAAGACAACGCTGCTGCAAAGGTTACCACCTCAACAAAGCATAGGTCCAAAGAAGACTTAGCACTCTTGAAGCAAACTGATCCCGTTGGCTATCTGAATGCCATTATCGAGAGCAAGGGAAGTTCGTCTGATATTAGTCAAGAGGCTTCTACTCAGTCGGGGAAATCCACTGAGACTTCTCCTCTCGATGAGGCATTGACGAAGGTCAAGGCCCATGGGAAGAATCACCTTCCAAAATAATTCTCCAGGCGAGAATGCCTTAGGTTTCACTTTTTTATTGTAAGAGTCTTCCACTCTTTTCTTCTGAAGCCTTAGTAAGTCGAGAGCGCGCAGTCTTTCTTCGTCTAAATCTACTAGTTCGTCTAACATCATATCCCAATAAACTTCAGAGGGAATATCATGGTGTCTCTGAACCCTTGCAGATTGAAGACAGATTTCTGCTGGCAACACTGCGTCATGACCAAAAGTTAGCCTATATGGTGTTGTACCTATGGCTTCTTTTAGGGACGTTCGACAGGCCCACAAGATCTGGTCTAACGTCTTATGCCAATTTTTTGGCTTCTTCCCAACATGCTTTTTTATCAAGCCAATCACTATTTTGTTTGCTGCTTCGACTTGACTGTTTGCC
This sequence comes from Vicia faba, assembly GCA_948472305.1. Taxonomy (NCBI): domain Eukaryota; kingdom Viridiplantae; phylum Streptophyta; class Magnoliopsida; order Fabales; family Fabaceae; genus Vicia; species Vicia faba. The sequence goes on along the minus strand of OX451735.1, from coordinate 638,069,606 downwards.
TGTGCATAATAAGGCGTTGATGTTAGGAGTTTAAAGCCTATTTCCTGAGCGAATTCCTACATCTTTCGACCGGTGAAAACTGATCCTTGATCAGTAGTTATAGTCTCAGGGATTCCATATCTAAAGATAATGTTCTTTTGAATAAATTCAATGACATTTTCTTGGTCTACATTGACTAAAGGAATAGCTTCGATCCACTTAGTAAAATAATCAATGCCTACCAATATATACTTCTGGCTCTTTGATGATGCTGGTCGAATCTCTCCAATAAGGTCCAACGCCCATCCTCTAAAGGGCCAAGGTTTCACTATCGAGTGAAGTTCGCTTGCTGGTACATGCTGGATGCCTGTATGGACTTGACATTCTTGGCAACCCTTGGCGAACTCGATACAATCTTTCAACATGGTGGGCCAGTATAGTCCTTGTCGAAACAACAACCATTTCATCTTATGGCCTACTTGGTGAGCCCCACATGCTCCAGCGTGCATAGTCGAAAGGGCTATGTATGCTTCAGTTTCACTTAAGCACTTTAGCAATACCCCTTCAGGCGTCTTTTTAAATAACTCATTACCCATGAGTACGTAACTCAACGCCCTATATTTTGTTTTTCGTTCTGTCGAAGCTACTGGATTTTGAAGATAATCCACAATGGGTTTCCTCCAATCTTGCTCTGACAAATTGTCTATGAACGAAATTTCGAAGTTACTTTGATCAGCATACCCTAGTCTTATCGATTCCAAGTCTGTTGGTGACAGACAAGTTGCTTTTATCTTTTCTCGAACTTCGATTGCTCTTTGTAATCTCGTTTTTGAAATTTTGTACCCAGATGCAATTTGTGCCAAATCGTTGGCTATTTGATTTTCCAATCTGGGTATGTGTCGAATGTTGACCATTTCAAATTTTTTCAACAAACGATTTGCTATCACAAAGTACATAATGAGATTTTCTCTTATGCATTTATATTCTTTTGTGACTTGCTTAATGACTAACTCTGAGTCTCCCATTATTTCGACTCGAGTTTCCCCCAATTCCAACAATATCTCAAGGCCAGTAATTAGAGCTTCATACTCAGCCCCAATGTTCGAACAAGAACCTGATATCTTGTACTTGAATGTTATTGGAATTTTTTCTGGAGAAATAATCAAGACTCCTACTCCTGTCCCATCTTTATGGCTGGAACCATCGAAGTAGAATTTCCAAGGCTCTATCTCCACATAATTAATACTCTCAACTTGAATTGAGTGGTCGACTATAAAGTCTGCCACCACTTGTCCTTTCACTGCCTTAAGAGGCATAAAGGTCAAGGAGTATTCAGTTAATGCTAGTGCCCACTTGCCAATTCGACTGTGCAAGATGGGTTTCGACAACATGTACTTAAAAACATCAAAATGAGACGAAACATACACATCAACTGGTTTTATATATTGTTTGAGCTTTGTACAAGAGAAATACAGACATAGACACAATTTTTCAATTTCGCTATATCTAGTTTCTGCATCGTTCAAAACTCTACTAAGATAGTAAATGGGTCTTTCGACTCCACTTTCATCTTCTTGGGCTAACATGCTTCCCAAAGTTTTGTCGGATGCAGCTATGTATAATCTCATACTCCTGTTGCTACAAGGAGGCACAAAAATGAGTGGCTTTGTGAGGTACCCTTTGATTTTGTCGAAGGCTTCTTGTTGCTCTTGCCCCCATTCGAATGCCTCTTTGTTCAATCGAAGTAAGGGTGAAAAGGCTTGAGCTTTCCCACTTAGGTTAGATATGAATCTCCTTAAGAAATTTATCTTGCCTAACAGAGATTGCAGTTCCTTTTTGTTCGATGGCGCTTTCGCTTCCAAAATTGCCTTCGTCTTGTTCTGGTTGATTTCGATTCCTTTCTTGTGGACAACGAAGCCCAAGAAATCTCCAGCTTTCACACAGAATGCACACTTCAAAGGGTTCATCTTCAGACCATGTTCTCTCATTCTTTCGAATGATTGTCGAAGGTGGTCTATATGGTTCTTCCTGGAAACAGATTTTATAACAATGTCATCAATATATACTTGCATAAAGGTGTTAATAAAATCATGGAAGATAGAATTCATTGCTCGCTGATATGTTGCCCCAGCGTTCTTTAGGCTAAAAGGCATCACTACCCATTCGTAAGTGCCTAAAGCCCCGGGGCATCGAAAAGCTGTTTTCGACACATCTTCTTCAACAATGAAAATTTGATTATATCCTGAATAACCATCGAGCATACTCGGGTATTCGTAGCCAGCGGCAGAATCGACTAGCATTTCCGCCACAGGCATAGGATATTCATCTTTGGGTGTAGCAACATTCAAATCTCTGAAATCTATACACACCCTCAATGTACCATTTTTCTTAATCACTGGCACAATGTTTGCAATCCATTCGACATACCTGGTAACGCGTATGAATTTGCACTTCAGCAGTCTTTCGACTTCCGTTTTGATCTTCGACAGTATTTCTGGAGCGAAGCGTCTTGGACTTTGCTTGATTGGCTTCTTCCCAGGTTTGATTGGCAACTGAAGTTCTACCAATCCTCTGTCGAGACCAGGCATTTCATCGTAATCCCATGCAAAAAAGTCCTTGAACTCTTTTAACAAATGGATTACTTCCAACCTGAGTTCTGGGTCAATTTTTGCGCTAATGTAAGTTGGCTTTTTCTCTGACCCTTCGCCCAAGTTGATTTCTTCTAAAGGATCCTGCGCTAGCATCTTGATGTTATTCGCTAAGGGGTCCTTTTCGAATCCCAAAGGCTCATCGTCATAGATGGCGTCGAGCCTCTGTTCCTGCATCCCTTCTGGCATGATATCAGGAGGTTCTGGATCGAAGTCCTTTCCAGGACCTGCAGAAGATAACTGTTGATCATTGGTCTGTGTGGCCATATACTTTACTTTGGCTTCGAGAGCTGTTATCATCTTTGTTTCGGCTACGTAAGCCGAAATTCGCTGCAATGATTGTGACTCAGTCATTGTCACTGAATTCACTTCTCCAACCAGTTGGTTGGATATCAGTTAACCCACTAAAGTCTATGTGGGACAAGTCTTCTCTGTCCCATTGAAAACCATGCTCAGGGTGCAGGTATTGGGAACAAAAAGTATTTGGCGCTGGCGCCAAGTCGAAGTCAGGTGTTGGGCATGGCCCAATGTGAGCCAGGTTCTTGTCGAAGTCTGCCAGCCCTAGGTGATTTACTTCTCCCAGGTAATAGCTTTGGTCCGCTTCTATGTTTTCGACCATTCCATCAGGACGCCATAGTAGCAACCTCTGGTGCATTGATGATGGTACAGCTCCAACACCATGAATCCATTCACGGCCCAACAAAAGATTATAGTTAGGTTTGGCCGATATGACCATAAACATAGTTGGTCGAAGGATAGATCCCACCTTGATATCCAGTTGGATCACACCCATAGTGGTCCCTATGCCGCCTTCATAATTCGACAGGACCATGTTGTGAGGCTTGATGTTCTCATCACTTTTGCCTATTTTTCTTAGCATAAAGTGGGGGATGATATTGATGGTTGCCCCACAATCTACCAAGATTTTATTTACTGTGGTTTCTTCGAGTTTAGCCCTTATAAATAAAGGCTTGAGGTGATTTTTCATCGCCTCTGTAGGTGGTTCGAAGAACCCATTCTGCTCTTCAGTAGCGCCATTATCCATGACGAAATAGCACACTGGCCTATGCATGGCCATTTCTTGCTCCACTTCCCAATCGCTTGTTTCGACCTCCACCTGGCGGTTGAACTCCCTGGGCAGAACTGAGACTATGTTCACCATGATGTCCAAAGTGTCATCAGACTCAGAACCATCTTCGTTATCAACTTCACCCTGGTTAGGCCAAACTAGCCTATTGGTTACTGGTTCTCTTTCCAGAGGTTTCCGCTGCTTTCTCTGGGGAACATTTGAACTGGTTTCTGCCTTTGGTTCATTAGCAGCTTCCCTCTCAGCTTTTCGTCGCCTCTGGTATCTCCTCCATTGAGATCGAGACATGGGATTTTTCCCTTTGTAGTTGCTTGACACCTGGGTCACTTTAGGGGTAGCAACCTGAGGCTCTTTCTTATGTGTTAAATACGAACCTCTTGGCACTTCGAAGGAGTGCCATTTTTCCTCACTTGGTCTCTTTCGACCAGATGTTTTGTACCATGTATCTACTGGCACATTAGTCGGAGGCCTGAAAGTCAGTGGCCTCTTTTCTTGATTTGAACTCCTTTGGGGGGTTCTTCTGGGGTCATGTCGAGTATCAACACTTTCCCTTTTTCTATTTGCTGCTCTTACACCTTGAATATGTTCGGCAGCTTTTTTGTCGAAGATTGAACTGCATCGAGGACACAGCATCACTTCTGACTTCTTTTTCTGGCATCTTTGCAGGAAATCTGCCAGATTTTCATTTTCCCGAGGGAAAGCAGTTTTGTTGGCTTGTTCTTGCCTCATGGCCTCCTCTGATGCTTTTGGTTCAGAGACTTCGACCATGTTGACATTCATGGTGTCTTTGTTGGCAAGAGTCAACTGCTTCATCTGAATCTCCAAGTCCTCTGTCTGGCCTTGAACTGCAGCCAAGTGAGAACTGGGTTTTGTTCCAGATTTTTGGGCTCCAACTGTCTCCAGCTTTGGGCTTTCGACCGCATTTTGGACTGCTTCAATTGTCTTTCTGGATATATTCCCAGAAAAACTGCCAAAGATTGGCATGTTGATATGGTCCTTTGAGACTTCGACCATTGTGATTCCTGGCCTCTTCGATTGGCTTCTGGATGCCTCGATCACGTTCACCTCTGAAGGTTCAGCATAATGGGCTTCAGCCTGCAACGGGTTAGAGTCCACAGTCATGGGGGTCTTGTCAGCAAACTTCAACCTCCCTTCTTCGATAGCGTCTTGCACAAGATTCCTGAAAAGAAAACATTGAGACGTTTTATGGCCCAGAAAATTATGATATTTACAAAAGCCTCTCTTCTTTCTTTGATCAAGAGGAGGCACTTTTACCCCTGGGGGTACTATCATTTGGCCATCTTTTACAAGCAAGTCAAAGATTTCATCACATTTTGTAATATCAAAACTATAAGTCTTTTTGGGGAACCTATCGTTGGTCCTTTCTGGACCAGTGGGATTTTTTCCACTTGAGGGGACTAACAGTTTGCAAGAGTATGGTGGCCCTTGTTTTAGTTCCGCTAAATCGACCTCGCCTTCTTCGACGGTTATAGTTTCGTCGAAGGTTTCTGGATCTTCGTCATCCATCTCAACATACGCTATCCTCTCTCTTTTATGAGTTTTCATTGCCTTGGCTTTCTCAGCTTTAAGGCGTTCTACCTGTCGAACTCTATCGGCCAATTGGGCCATGTCTCTCAGGTATTGAGTGTCTAACTTCTTCCTAATGGAATAATCTAAGCCGCCTGCGGCTATTTCGACTAACTCATGTTCTGGCACTTGTGTAAAGCATCTTGCTTTGAGCAACCTAAACCTATTTAGATACTCGTCTATAGGTTCAGTGAAACGTCTCTTTACACTGGCCAATTCTTTCAGGCTTATCTTGGTTTGTCCCATGTAGAATTGCTCATGGAACAATCTCTCCAACTGGGTCCAATGATGGATCGAATTGGGGGGAAGAGTTGTAAACCAAGTAAAAGCGTTCTTTGTTAAAGAACTTGGGAAGTACTTAATCCTCAGGTTTTCATTGTTTGAAATATCTCCTGCTTCGATCAAGTATCTCGCCACATGTTCGACAGTAGATTCTGTCGTGTCCCCAGAGAATTTAGTGAACTTAGGGACTTTACATCTAGGAGGTAAGTATGTTTGTAACACGTATTCTGACAGTGGGGATGTGAAATTGGGCCTACGAAAGCCCATGTTCATCCCATTTTGCGTCATGATTCTTTCGATCATGGCTGCCAGATTATTTTCCAAACCCATATTTTGGTATTGGATATGCTGAACCACTTTGTCAGCATTTTGGTTTCTGTTTACTAACCTTACCTCTGGGGCTATAACCCTAGGTTCTTTGACAGGCTGCTCCAATCGTGCCCTAAGGTTTTCTTCGACAGGCTGCTGGCCTTGGTTGATAGTGGTTTCTTCCTCTAAGAGTATACCTTGGTTTCCCCTTATTTGCGCCCTTTGGGGCTGTCGAATAGGTTGGGGTACCCCAAAGAAATCAGCCAAACGCGTCATTTGCGCTGTCATCTACTGATTCGATTGGGTGGTGTTTTGTATTAGAGGATTCAGCACTGTACTTAAAGTTTGTGCCAACATTTGAACCATATCATGGTTGCTTTCGTCCATTTGTTGCCTCAAGACTGCTGTCGAGGCATTTGTAAGGCCATGTGCTACTTGGGATGTTCCTCCTAAGAGTTGGGTCCTATTTCTGTTCGCCATTCCTACTTCAGAACCTTGGAGTGGCGAAGAGGCACTCACTAAAGGGTCTGAAAAAGTGGACGCAGCGTTTGTCAGGCTAGCCAAGTCAGAAGTTGGCATGCCATAGAGTGGTTCTCGATTTTGACCGCCTGTCATAAATCCTGGGGGAACATAAGGCCTTGTGCCTATATTTCCCCTTGGTGGGGGGGTTCCCAAAGGCACTCTGGGGCCTGTGAACGGAGGTAATGGCCCCGTTGTTGTGACCGTTACTGCTGGTGTTGAACCAGCGGTTATCGCTTCACTTACGGTTGGGATAACCGTTGTTCCCACATTCGTTTGTGGGATTTCATTATTGTTTGGCGGATTCGCCATCGCTTCTCTTCTTCTGGCAGTATTGGTATTGTTAGTGTATATTCTACCACTTCTCAATAACATGCAATACTTCTCGAAAAAGATGATATTCTGTATAGAAAGGTTAAACTTCAAAATCAACACAAGGTCCCACCAGGTGTGCCAATTTGTTTACCGTAGGAATTGGTAAACAACCGTTGATCTTCCAAAAGGTTACTTATTTGGTGACTCGCAGGATCGATCAGATTGATCCTAAGACATGGTTGATTTTGGGGTTTTGATTAAGTTTGATAATGGTTAAATGATAAGAAAATAAAGAAGCTTTATGTAAATTGCATGAAGAAGAGAACTTGATAAAATAAAGAAAGGCTTGAAATAAAGGCTTTCGACTGGAAAAGTAAAGGAGAAAGCAAGTAAAGTTTCTGGAAAATAAATGACTTTGATTAATAAAGTGGTGTTTCACACATACATTCTCAACAATTCTTTCTCTCACGCTGGGTACTCGAATCTATATGAGTGACTTGTATATAATTGTGAACACACGCGAAAAACTGCGTGAACTACTAATATTTATACTAAACACATCCCAAGTAACCGTCGGGCAGTTACACTGCTTCGAGATGACTCCACTTGGCACGTTCACAGCGTTCGACGCTCCAGATCTTGGCACGTTGCACTTGGTAACCGCTGGGAACCGTTTTCCCTCCAAACGTTTGAATCTCAAACCGTTCCGCTCTGAGAAATCGAACACCTTCGTCGAGAAGCACCTTCGACGTCGAAGGCAACAAGATTCCTTCTTAGAAGAAATTCTCTAAGTACATTGCCATCTTCTGATGGACATTTCGACAGACCCAGCTGGTCGAAGCCATCCTTCAGCTTTAATGGCTGATATTAATAAAAACAAGGGTGTCGAATTTAGGAGCCAACACTACCGCAAACCAATCAGAAGACTCCCTTTCAGACTCTGATACCTCTACCCCAATTCCTGGGATAACAGAACCTCTTACAGTTCATTTACCTCTCTCCATTCATGATATTCCAGAAATACCTTCACCATATGAATCCACACCACCAAACACCCCTCACTCACCAATCCTGATTTCTGATTCTTCCACTCCCTCACCTATCAACCTTCTAGTTGACCACCTCAGAACTGTCATTGATCTAGAAGCGCTGGACCATCTAGATTCCACCTCACACAAAATTTCCATCCCCAAACCTAAACCAACCTTAACCAAATCAGATGTTGGTAAGAACTGTTGATTTTTGAAACAGAAATACAGGAATGGGTTACTTCTTTAAAGCAAGCAAGTCAAGAGAATTTTAATCATGCTGCTTCTGATTCTCTGTGGGAAAGATTTAGAAAATGGTTCAACTCTAAAACCCAAAAGATGAAATAATTGAGCTATGAAAGGGCTCAGCAGAACTTCAGTGATCAGCTTAAAGCCTTCAAAGATCAAGTTCTGAGCCACTGGGACAAGAAAGAAATTCTTTTGCTGGAAAATGCTCCCTGGAAAGGGCACCAACCTTCAGAAGCCACTGAACCAGATTCTGATAGTCATCCACTGACTACTGCTCCAGAAAAGGTGATTGCAACATAAGAAGTTATTCAATAAGAAGAGGTTACAGAGTGTTCTGAACGACATGCAACCCCTGAAGATACACCAGCTTCGTCTCTAGTCATGCAAACTCTCAAAGAGTTGAAAAAGGAGAATGCCTTAATCCATTCCAGACTGGATAAGTAAGAAGACACAAACAAAGAGATCAGGGATATATTGGATAAACAAGAAGATACAACAAAAGAAATCAAAGACATTCTAAGAAAGCAGGAAGAATCAAGCACTCAGATTAAGAGCTTGTTGGAAGCATTGTTTACACGACTTCCCCTCCTTCTTAGTTTTTTTTAACTTTTTATCTCTACTTTTTATATCTTATCCTCCTTGTTTCTGAAAAATGTCATTGCATTCTGTTTTCAATATAAATCATCCTTTTGACTCTGATTATATTGCTTTTTGATACCTGACAAAATTAGGGACAAAGTAAGATATTTTCAATAACAGTATACCGGGACAAGTCTCAAACATTATGAATATCTTAACCTCTATGTTTTCTGAAAAGCTTGAACAGGAACATACTCTAATAAGGACATAAGGAGATGCATCAAAAGATCTGATGAGAAGGAACTTCAGGGGAGTAACTCATCTCTATCTGAGTAATCAACTCAGGGGGAGACTCTCTTAAGCTTTTTGTTCTATATTTTTCATTGAAAATCCTAGTTTTTGTCATCATCAAAAAGGGGGAGATTGTTAGAACATAGTTTGATTCTACAACACTTAATTAGAGTTTTGATGATAACAAACACAAAGAATAAATATGCACTATGAATTTGTGTTATTTTGTATGCAGAAGTTCTGACTGAAACAGCATCAGAAGTTAATCTACAGAAGCTTTCAAGATGAGACAATTAGAATGTTCTGAAGAATGATAATCAGAATCTGCATTAAAGTAAAGGATACTCTGATTCTGAACAGAAGTCCAATATACCATCAGATCCTCATATCTCGGAGTCATCAATGTTCTGAAGTTAAAGCAGCATGCAATATTCTAGTTCTGAAGCGTTACTTTTCAATTAAGACATTATCATATGTGACGACTTCATTCAGACAAGAATCTTCTCAATATGGAAATAGCATTGAGTGTCCATTATCACGCTTTATGTTGGACAAGATTTCCACGCCTATATAAACAAGCTTAAAGAACAAATCGTTTATGATTTTGACTACCACTACTCATACATCTTAAATCTTGTAATCTTTCATATTCACTTACACTCAAATTGTGTAATATATCACAATTGTGATACAGTTTTTGTAACAGTACACAGTAAACCAGTTTCTTTTGATTAAGCTAGTTTTCCTTGAGATAAACCGGGTTATGGTTTTACTCAAGAAGACTTTGGCAGCTGTCAAAGTAGTATTGTAATCAAGTTTTGATTATTGTATTAAGTACTCGTTGGAGAGAGGCGAAACCACCTTGGCGGGTGGACTTGAGTAGTTTGAGATCAAACAAACCAGGATAAAAATATCGTGTCTACTGTTTTTGATTTTAAGTTTCAATTGAACCCCCTTCTTGTGTTTTTCACTTCTTCAGGTTCTTTTATCTTATATTGCGCATATTTTCGTGGAATTAATTCTATATGCTTGCTTTGGATGAGGCTCGTCGTCGTTGCTATCTACAGAAAAAGAACAATGGGGAGTGATAATTCTGTCCGTGTCAGATGTCGTGGTCTCGACGGGGGGAAGGACTCCTCCGTTGCTGCCTTAGCTTGGGCGATGGTGATCGACAATGGTCAGCCTGGCGGTCGCTTTTCTTTCTCTTGGATGATTGAAAATGTTGATCTTTTAGAGGGGGTGTATGGTCGCGTTTCTTGAAGAAAGAAACGTCGCGCTTCTCCTTCCCCGGTGGAAGGCCATGCCTTGGTGGAGATATGTTGGGGGAATATCGTCGTCGGGTTCTCCGAGGAGGAGATTTTGACTGCTTCTGTTCCCAAGCGGCCCATATTTCTGTTTTATTGCAAGATGAGGGTGTTGGTTTGGTTGATAGCAGCGAACAATGCTGCAATGGCCGGATCGGTACTGTGAGGGATGGGAACTGGTTGTAGGATCTCTGACAGTTCCTCGGTGGGGATCTTGGGACACTGTTCATCCAATAATTATTGATCGTCGCGCTAGGCATCGACGAAATTAGGGATGCAGTTCGACCGTCGCAGAGGTTGAAATTATCCTAGAAGTGAGGATGTTCCTGACCTCCATCTGTCTTGTGCGCCGGGGAAAGTGGAACCTTTCCGGATGTATGATTATCGTCACGATCAGCCATGATTATTGAATGGAGAGGGTCTTTACTTTTCAGATTGCGAGGAATAGAAAACAGGGAAGATTGTTTTCCACAGACGACACCACTGATCTTACCGGTTGATCAGAACTCGTAAGGTGGCCGGATGATGATCTTCTGCCGTGCTGGAAAGTCGGGGAGGAGAAAGAGGAGTTGTACCTGCAAGGCACTCCGGCGATCAAGTAAGTGCGGGAGAGAAGAGATACAAGCAATGTATTGAGGTTTCAGTGGTGAATAGTGAATATTCGATACCTGACCCTCACATCCGTGAGGGTATATATAGTGTCCCTGACGCATAGCCATTGGTTCCTATTTCTGAGCCTAGATATGCAGACCCGTGAAAATAGGTAACTTCCAGAACTTGGTCATACCGAGTAGATGTGCCAGTAACTAGTCATTGGTTCCGAGGAGAAGGTAGGTTACGGGCAGCGATCTGATCGGTTCCTAGTTTTCCGGGCGACTTGAAATCGGAAAGACTAAGAGATCCTCGTTGGTCATCGAGGATCGGTGCCAATGCAGAAGGGCAAACGATCGATAGCGTCCGACAGGGCGGGGAAGATTATGGTCATAATTGTAGGGGCCGCGTAAAAGGGAGAGTCTGGATTAACCCACTCTTATTCAAACATCTATATTAACTTATTTTTAAATTTAGAAAGCAATCATTCTCATTGAATATTTTAAAGAGTGCTCATTTCAAAATAATGTATAACCAAATTTGATTAAATATTTTTTCTTCATATCAACTATAATTTATTATCAAATATTTATTTTAAATTTATTCTACTTTTGCAAAATGTAGAAATTAAGTAAGAAAATTTAATTTTGTTAAGTATCGGTTTTAATTTTGATAATTTTGATAAGTATAAATACTCAATCTCCAAACTATCAAATGTATCTCATTTGGTCCTATAAGATACCCACATCTTCATTCCTTTTTTTTCCATGCAATCCACTCTCTTCTACTTGTCGGTCTTGTGTTATTATTAAAAAAAAAAAAATTCAGCATTCTCTAATTTTTTTCTTCAGCATTCTCTAATGGAAGTATTTGAAGAAATTGCTGCTAGCAAAAAGTATTTGTAAGTTAAAATTAACTTTCCATTCATTCTCTAATTTTTCAAAAGAAGTTCATTTCAAAACAAAACAATCTCAAAATTTGTTTGAGAGAGGTGACACATGTTTTTTCATTCAACCTGACCAAATAAGTCAAAGATACAATAAAAAGGTATTTATGTTTTCTCTCAAGTTCTATGTGTGTCTTAGATTCTAGTAATGGGTTGGTTCTTTGTCACATTATTAATGATTCCAGAGTCACTACAAAAAAACCATAAGGTCGCAAATATGAATATAATGTTAGATTGGTCTTTAGATGACTACAAAGTGTTTCTCTTTGAAAATACATCACAATGGTTTCCAGCTTGTTATGTTTGTCATGTTTATTATGGGAAGGAAGGTGTGTGGAAAACTATGGAAATTAAATTTATAACCGGTAGTAGGAGCATGGAATTCGACAAGCATGTGTTCATATTCAATTGGGGTGGTGAAATTAAAAAAGTGTGCTATTACTGTTTGGTTTTTAAATGATTATGAGTCTGGTTTATGGGAAAAGTTTTGAAGGAAAGAGTGAGAGCATTGGGATGGAGGGAGAAACATCCTAAGGTTACAGGATTTACCATTACGAATGTGGTTTTTTCTACTCTGATACTCTTCGCTCGTGTGAAACTAATGCTAAATTAATGCCTTGTTAGGAATTGATGATGCTGAAAAGAATGCTTATGTAATTGTTTTACTCTTATAGACAAAATTAAAGGAATGCAACTACTTTTGAGACTTTAAAATAATAGATGAGTGAATTTTTCCACTTATAAATGTTCAAGTCACTACATTCTTATCCAATGTGAGACTATTTTCCCACATTCACACTTACTATATTCTCAACATTTAGAGTTTGTATATGTTTTTCAGAAATTTTGGATTTAATACTACTACAAAGCATGTTTATTTTTGGTCTTTAGATTATTCATCTTAATTATATTTCACAATTTCTGGTAATTGAAAATATTTAAAATAAATTTGTCCTCTAAATTTTTTCCATTGTTTTATATAATTTAGGTAATCTATTGTCATCTCTAGGAACCTTGCTTTTCTTGATTTTCGTATACGTTCAAAATTAATGTTCAAGAAGAAAAAAAGCTTTCAATCTAATTCTAAAATAGAACGAAATATTAAATTCAACTATTAAAGTATCCTATTAGACTGCCCTAATGTTACATTGAATTTTTTTTAATTGGATTTAGTGGCTGATTATGATAATAAAGGAGAAAGAATATTTTATTTTTATTTTTTAATTAATAAAACTTTTTTGATTGAATGTTTGTAAATCAAAGTGTTATGTTTGTTTGCATAAAGCTCAAGTCTTTTCTTTTTTCGGTAGCTTTAGTATGTATTTAATGATTTATTATTTTGTACATCATCAAGAAAATGAAAATTTATTAACTTCTAATCATACATATATCTAACACAAACAACATTTGCTCTATTTTATAATTTTATAATATAAAAAAGATTGGATTTAAATGCAACTTAAGACCTGAAGCGTATCTATTTATTACACAAACACTCAAACTTTGAAATTTAATATCACTTTTATTAAATAGTGGTTGAAAAGTTCAACTTCAATTTATTAAAAAAATATAATAAGTTTTGATACCTCTAAATCTCATTTTTTCCGAGTCATGTCAAAACTTTAGGTCCCTGGCCCTCAGCTACTTTGCTTATTCTGTCTTGTTTTATTTTGTTGGATAAATGACTTCAAATACAAAAGAGATAGAATGAATTGTATTAGTTTAAAAAATATTGTCTAATTAAAAATGTTTTGATTTATAAAACTGTTTAAAATGATATTATAAATCAAATAGAGTATAGGCAGTATAATGATTAAAAATAAAGAAGATTAGAGAGATGAAAAGAAGAAAATACAACAAAAGAAAATGAAGAACTGAAATATAAAGCGATTAGGGAAGAGAAAAATACACCAATGATTATATAGGTTTAACCCGGTCACTTGGAATACTCTTCTCTCCAAAAATTGCTTCTGGAAAGTCTTACTATGAGATTTTAAATTTTAAATTTCTATGTCTTTAAAATTTCTTTCAATAAAATAAGAGTTTTTATATTAGCTAATCCCCATACCAAACGATAGATTTTACATTAGAGTAATCTCAGAACCAAACAAAGCTTTTACATTAGGATAAACTCAAACCATAGAGTTTACGATGACAAAAAATAAATAAACGTGAGTTTTTTATAAGTTGAGCTCACGAACCAAACCGAGATTTTATGTGACTAATCTGAAGAATTAAATAGAGTTTTAACCTTGTTTAGCTCAAGAAACAAACATTAACTTCTTTCGAAGAGATTACACAAGAGACAAAACTCCTCTTGTGTAGTTTAAAATATTCTCACAACACTAGAACAACAAAAATCTCATAGATTTTTTTCACTCTCAAAGTATTGAGGCCAATTTGTGAAGAAAAAGAAAGAAAAGGAGTAGAGAGTATAAAGTGAGAAACTATGATTGAAATAAGTTTTCTAGTGTGTTTTAAAATGAGGATAAATTCTATATTTAAAAGAAAAAAACTGGTTCAAAAAGGAAAAAAGTTCACTGGCCTTTAAAAGACTTATTCAATTAAGATCCAGGGTTAATCAATTAAGATATTAAAAAAAATCGCAATTCTAATCCAAAAATAAAACCCTAAAATGATAATGTATCTTAATTGATTAGAAGTATTTTTATTTAATTAAGATGTCTTTTTTCATGATCTAGTCGATTAGACTAAGTTCCTAATCGATTAGCAAATGTTAAAATACTCCCTAAATGTTTAGATACACTCTTGGTAAAATCCATCCACACCTTGAAAGTTCTTTTATAGATTTTAAGGTGTTTTAGCAAGTTCATAGAGGTTTAAAATTTCTTTTAGGTGAGTGTGTAAGTTTCTTTAGTAATTCTAAACTTACTCATATCTCTTTATAAGACACTAATCACCATACAATCTTCCACATTTTCTCTCTATAAATATTTGTTAGGCTTCAAGATCACTTTCTTTATTCCTCGTTGATTATGCACTTCATATGAGACTTCATTAGAGATGGCAATGGGTACCTATGGACACGGGTACTAGTTTCTCGCTACCCGCCCCGTTTATTAAATATGATACTCGTACCTGCTCCATATCTACGCAGGTATCTTTTAGACAGGTATCCACGTATTTTGAGATACCTGTGGGTATATACGTGTATCCATAGATACTTTTATTTAAATATTTTTTAAAATTTTCTCTCTCTCTCTCTCTCTCTCTCTCTCTCTCTCTCTCTCTCTCTCTCTCTCTCTCTCTCTCTCTCTCTCTCTCTCTCTCTCTCTCTCTCTCTCTCTCTCTCTCTCTCTCTCTCTCTCTCTCTCAAACTAAATTTTTTATCTCCATTAAATAAATATAATAATTTCAAATTTAACACATAATAATAATAATAACAAAAATAAATCACATTCATTTTATTTCTTCTTTTTTTAAATAATTATATTACACTCAAAAAAATAATAATAATTTCATATTCAACAAAATAATAATAATAATAATAATAATAATAATAATAATAATAATTTTAGATTAAAAAAATTAATATTCGTGGGTACGAGTACTACCAAATCCGTATATGTACCCGTAAGTAAACGGGTAACTAAATATCCCTTTACTTTACCCATGAATACACATTAAACCATCTTACATGTGCCTGTGAATATCTCTGTTTTGCCATCCCTAAACTTGATTCTTTTGATTGATTTGAATTGATAAGACTTATTGGATATACAAAATTATCAGGATATGTTGAAAAACATATCATCAAGTAATTCATCAAACGCAACTTGATCTTAGGTGGTATAATTATTGAATTTCACTTTCAATATTAATCTGATAAAAGCATATTGATAGGATATCTTAATCACTTATTCTTCTTAAAAGATGAAAACTTCATATTATAACATTTTATTAATAGTGTTGTCATTGTCAAAACTATCGTGAACATATGATAGTTGAAAATAGTTGATCCTAGTGCACATAGATCCACAAGTTTTAACAAGCTTTGGCAGATGTATGTCTTAACAAAGTGTTCATGGATATTTTTCTACTTTTAGGATTTATAGGTGCATTTCTATGGAAAACACCTAATATTACGATTGAGAAATCGTGGTAAGGTAGTGTGTGATTGTAAGTAGATTATTTAAAACTACGGTCAATTGGTCATGGTATTAAACTGAAAATACTAAGAATAACAAGAATAATAACAAGAACAACAAGAACCATAAGAACAACAAGAAAAACAACAAGAACAAGAACACGAACAACAACAACAACAACAAAATAAATAAATAAATGGAATTGTTAAACAATAACATTTTTACTTGACACAACAACAACTAATGTTGCTAAGTTGAATTGATGTTTTCCATGCCTTGTTCAATTTAGAGAAGAGATGAAGGAGTTCTGAGACTCGTTAATGGAAGAAATTTTTTGAGTTTTGTTTATCGAGAAATAGTGTTTCTTAAATGGAAGAAATTTGGAGGTAAATGATGAAGTTTGTCTAAGTATGTCTATGGAAAACGTGAATGAACTAAGTACGCCTTCCTACTTTTCACCACTGTTGTTATTAAGAACTCTAGTGAAAAGTATTTTAATGAAATAAAAAATATATACAAGCACTTGAATATCACCTATTACTTTAGTTGATTGAATGGCCGAGAAATAACATGTCACGAAAGATATATTTTGTAGAAATAGTTTTTAAGTTCACCCTCCCCGTCTTATCCTTGTTTTTGGCGGGTAGAGGCAAGATTTCACCAAGTACTCTACTTTGCATGATCCATCCCTTTTTTGGTATATTTTTACAAATTGGGCATAAATGAGATTGTAAGATACAATGCGCTCAAGTTAAATATAGTACACTATAAAATATGACGTGTTTAAATAGGGTTGCTTATCTTGCATCTCACATAAGTGATTTTATAAATAGAATATTAGAATATTTTGCTCTTAAATATTATTTTAATATTCCTTTAATTATTATGTGGGAATTTATATTTTAATTATATTATCTCACTTCTACAAATAACACTTTTTATGACGGAACTTACCCCTCACTTAAAACAAATCGAAGTGTAAGCCATAGACGCGTCATATTTTTTTTATAAAAGAAATACCATTATTTAGAAGACACGCCTTTGAATCTCAACAATTATATTTTTATTTATTTATTTATTTTAATTTTTTTATGACTTGTTACCTCGATTTTATTGAAAGTCGAGGGATAAAGTATTCAGAGAACACGTCTTCGAATTCCAACAATTATATTTTATAACCTTTTAATTTTATTTTAAATTTTTTATAACCTATTACATCGATTTGATTGAAAATCGAAAGGTAAAGTATCTAGAAGAACACATCTTCGAATCCCAACAACTACATTTTATCACCTTTTAATTTTTTTTAAATTTTTTATATGATATATGATTTAATTTGATGTACTCATAATCCTATATAAAAAGGTATTGATGCTGATTATGAATGAGATGGGATGCCTAGCTTTTCTATCGTGTTGAAAAACTGAAATTCTGGCCGCAGATACTTAATGTCACAGTGAATGTTATGACACTGTATCTGACACTCTTTAAGACAGTAAATCTAAAAGCAGTAAAGAACACAGTCAATTGTTTACCCAGTTCAGTGTATAACAACACCTACTCTGGGGGCTACCAAGCCAGGGAGGAAATCCACTATAAGAGATATTAATTCAGGAATAAACCAACCAGTTTATCTCCTTCACTTAAGACCTACTCAATGCAGCTTCAATCTAAGTTCAACTTAAACCCGAGTTCCTACTCACTCCCCCTCAATCACAGCAGTGATACTAAACAATTGACTAATGAAATTATGAAGACACTCTTCAGAACATACACTTGATTTTGCTTCACAGCTTTTAATCAAGTAACACAAACACTCGTGCTTCAAAGCTTTGAGTGATACACAACCCTAACTTGACTTTGCTTCAAAGCTTTAATCAAGTGACACAAACACTCGTGCTTCAAAGCTTTGAGTGATACACAACCCTTACAATCAAATCCTACTCCAAGTCACTTATCACAATGATAATTGCTTGGATTACAGCAGTTACAACTATACAGTCCCTTATTGATCTTCTGTCAAAAAGTATCTTTCACCAACAGTCTTCATGATGAATATATAGCCAGCTATTCTTCTGTTAGGGCTTCCACGAAAATAGCTAGGGTTAATTAGGGTTAACCTCAAGACTTAGTTGTAGGACTTTAACAACCAGATTAGGGTTAAACAAAGTTAACCTAAGTCCACGTGAGAATCTGATCTGGACTGAATAAACCAGATTCCTAAAAATTCTCAGAAATAATAAATCTGCACAAATGTTAGTTCAGTACAGGATGTCTTAACATTGGTTATGACAACAAGAATCCTGTTTACTGATTTTGGTAGAATGCAATAAATATGATCATTGCATAATGATCAGTTAAACACTCATATTGAGCAGCTCCTGTATGACATTCTTTTTCTGCAGAATGAACCTTGTGTCCCAGAATGTTATGACATCAGTCATGACATTCACATAACTGGTTTTACCAAAAAACATGCCACAACCAAACACTTACAAACTCCCCCTTTGCCAAATTTTTGGCTAAAACCCCTAAACAATCAGAGATTAGAAAGCAGCAGAATTAATAATATCTACCAAGTCTAATTCTACCAAAATTATCACAAAATCTTCTCCCCCTCTTTAGCCATAAATAGGCCAAATATCATTGTACTTTTAGGTTATACAGTCATCCAAAAGGAATAATAAAAACAAAAAAAAATCAAAAATCATTCGCAGCATCAGGTACCAGCAGCAAACTTTTCAACTGCACTGATCTTCAAGCACTGTCATCTTCAAAGGAGGCACTATCTTCAGCAGCTTCCTCTTCCCTTCTTTGTCCTTCAATCTCTTCCTGTTCTAGTCTAGCAATCAGGTCCTCAAGAGTCCTTTTCCTTGTATCAAGCTCTTTGCAGGTTTCCTTCAGCACAGCTATAACATCAGTTTTCGTAGAACGAGACTTGACAATTGATGTCTCAGCTGATGTCATGACAATGTCAGGAACATGTGTTCCCTGAAATAGCTTATAGTGCAACCTAAGAGCAGGGGATCTTTTGCATACAGTATCTTTTTCAACTAGAATGTCAGGATACTGAGCAAGGACTATACCACATAGGAGAGAGGGAAAGTCAATAGGGCCTTTAATAGCATAGCTTCCAGCATGTTTTAATGTTTGATCAAAGATATACTTGCCATAGTCAAAGTTTGTCCTGGTTCCAACAGCATAAATGAATCTTCCCAAGCCTGTGGAGATGGTTGATTTATGATTGGTGGGAACCCAGTTAGTTGCACCAATTTTGTGCAGAATGGCAAATTTCATGCTCAGCTTGCTTGCATTCAGCTTCCCTTTTAAGGGCCAGCTCTTGACTTGATTTGTAGTGATGGTTTGGCACACTTGGTTGTCAGTAACCTCTAGCTCAGGGCAAGCATCATCTGGTCGAATTTTTTTTATTAATAACCATGTATTAAAAAAATATTTCGCAAATAACCGGGTTTCGGAAAAAATTACGCAAATAACCATGTTTCAGATGGCTCCACAAAGGAGGAGCCATCTCAATTGGCGCATGCACCTAGGGTTTTGCCCTAGGCGCCATCTCACTTGGCGCCTCCCTTGTCTTTTAGCCAAGTGAGATGGCGCATGCTCCTTAAAAATGAGAGGAGGCGCCATCTCACTTGGCACCTAGGGCAAAACTAGGGTTTTTTGCTGTTTTATAAATAATTCGTCTGTTTCTTTGAAATTTCTCACACTTTCTCGCACTGTATTTTTATTTTGTACTCCATTATTTACGTAATGACGTCGCCTATGATTTTTAGCAGAGATGGTTACGTTATATTCTCCGCCACGAAACCTGCGATGAAAATGAAATTCTGGCACATTCACTCCATGGAGCGTCTGAAGCGGGAGTTGATGCGGTGGCTAGATGGAGACATCGCGGAGGGGGAAAAAATTCGAAGGATCCAGCGAAAACGAACAACAACCTCGCATGCGACAGGAAGACCTAATGTGTGGTTGGAGGAAGTCAAAACAGACAGTGATGTAATGCTGATGATGCATGGGTCAGATGAAATTGTGTTAACAGTTGTAATTTCCTAGATTGAATATCGTTAATCATTGTTGTACGCGAAAACCCTAATGTTTACAGTTTTATTAAATTGTGTTAAATTGTGTTAACAGTTTTATTAACGGAAAACCCTAATGTTTACAGTTTCCTATATTGAATTTCTTAAATTGTGTTAACAGTTTTATTAACGGAAAACCCTAATGTTTACAGTTTCCTATATTGAATTTCTTAAATTGTGTTAACAGTTTCATTAACGGAAAACCCTAATGTTTACAACACAACTATTGAAAAAATTTATTGTATTACAAAATTTATGTGGTCGAGCCAGACGCCCGATTCAGACAGTTTTTGCGATTGTGTCCGACCTGACGGCATAAACCACACTTTCTTTCCAACCTGTCAAGATCGTCCATTTCTGTTGTGATGCGCCTGCTTTTGGGACGACCCTTCTTGTTCCTTCGCATTTGGTCATTGTGCCAAACTATATCGCTGTTGTATTCAGGCCAATAGTCCGGTTTTGCCACCAAAGGAAAGTTGTTGTTGTAAACAGTGAGCAACGTTTCAGATTTATAAACGTTTAAGAGCAGTTGAAGCGCGTCTTGATGGGTATGAGCACAAGCGGCAATGACATGAGAGCAAGGCATACGAAATGCTTGAAACCTGCCACAATCGCACCATTGAGAAGGTAAAATGACCCTGTATTCTTGTCTTGCCAGGCCTTCATTGTGGTCGATTGTCTCTTTCACAATGAAGTTGTGGCTATGGCGGTCAAACTGTGTAACCATGTGAGTGTTGGCTTTAGCACTTTCAGCCTTAATGTATTTCATACAGCTTTCACTCCATAGTTGTCCTGATTGCAAGACCGCATACCACATTTCACCTCTTTTGGCAAATAATGCAGCCATCCTAAAATACGTGGATTTCATCAAGGCAGTGATTGGGAGGTTTCGTATGCCCTTGAATACCCCATTCATTGATTCAATAAGATTTGTTGTCATATGCCCCCATCTTTGGCCATTGTCGTATGACCTAGTCCACTTTTCGACCGGTATATTGTCGATCCACGTACCGGCTTCTGGGTTAGACAAACGGATCTCATTGCGGTAATATTTGAATGTGGGATGTGTCAGTGCGTATCCCGCATTCATCACCGCTTTCCTCAATGTTTTGTCCTTGACCTCCCTCGAGAAATTCTGGACGATATGCCTGACGCAATAGACATGCGTAGAAGGAGGGTCATGCCAACCATTTGTTGGATTATTATAGGCACTTTCAATGGAGGCATGTCTGTTCGAGATCAAACAGAGATCTGGTTGAGGAGCCACGTGTGTACGAAGATTTTTCAGGAAAAAGCTCCAAGCACCACCGGTCTCCCCCTCGACAAGGGCAAACGCAACGGGGAAAATGTTATTGTTGCCATCTTGTGCAACTGCCATCAAAAGCGTGCCTTTGTACTTCCCATACAACCAAGTCCCGTCAATTTGTAGAATTGGTTTGCATGATGCAAACCCTGTGATGCATGGTTGAAATGCCCAAAACACGCGACTGAATATTCCGTTGCCATGCAGTAGACTACCATCTTGGGCGTACGCTGGCAATGTTTCCAGAACATAAACACTACCTGGAGAATATGTCTTGAGTGCATTTAGGTAGCGGGGAAGTTCTCGGTATGACTCCTCCCAGTTTCCGTACACCCTTTCAATCGCCTTAGTCTTTGCTAACCACGCCTTACGGTAAGACGGAGTGTAGTTAAAAACCGTGGTGATGTGGGAGATGATTGTTTTCACCTTCAAAGAAGGGTCGTTGCTGACCAGGGGTAGGATTTCTTGACAGATTAGATCATGGTTGAGTTTTCGGTGGTCTTGTGATTGAGTAGAACTTACACAAGTATGGGTAGTCATGGAACTTATGACCCAGCAGTCACCCCTTAGTCTGTATGATGCGGTCAACTTGAACATACAGTCAGGGTGGACACACTTGATCTTGTACCTTTCCGGGTTTACACGATCCACCTTATAATCAACCGAGTTGAGCATGTGAAATTTTTTGATGGCCCTTATGCATTCCTCTCTGTTATGAAACTTGTCCTTCTCTTTTAAATTTTCATCCGACTGCATATACGGTTGGAAAAACAAGTCCGTAGAAGGTTCATCTTCGCCCATGTTGAAGTTTGTCATGTGCGTAGGTGGTGTGTAGATTTTGTCAGTAGGAATACTTGGGATGCCATCATCGTCAGAATCGCCGTTCACCATTTCATCAAACTCTAACTCGTTATCTTCTTCTTCATCATCAACTGCATCCACCTCATCTTGCTCATTCTCCAAAGGATCAACCTCCTGTGTCACCGGAGGCTCTACCTCTTGTGTCACCGGAGGCTCTTGAAGCAAAACGTACAACTCAATAGAGTCGTTTCCAGAATAGACATGGCTGGAAATCATGTTCTGGAAATCCTCGTCATCTTGAACTTCAACCTTATAAAAAATAACTTGGTTGTTTCCAAAAAAGACTGGACTCTGATAAAATATCTGGGATACCGGGCCTCATTCAATTTTGGCCTCCAATCTTTTCTTAAAGTACGAGAAATTTGCTTTCCCGTTTAAGAGAAATCGAACGTTGTCGGTGTTTCTAAACAAAAACCCAACTGTGGGACACATGTATGTCTCACCGTTGAAATGTGCTTTGACAACAAATTATGGTGAAAAGGCCATTGTGTAGAATTGTTTTAAGGTTTGAAGGTTAGAATGTTTTAGGTTTATTGATTGTATGAAGGTATGAATGCTGGAATGTTTGAAGGTTTGATGACTGATTCAAAGGTTGGAAAATTTTACAGATTATGTGAATGAATGTTATGTTCAACGTAAGGCAAAAAATTTCAATTAAGTAAGGGATGCAACCCCCCAAGGCTGCCAATAATATTACATGCAATAATGAAACCCCATAGCCTGCCACCTATCCTGGCCCTATTCTGCATGCAACAAAGAAAGGAATCCCAAAGGCTGTCACGTAGCCTGAGCCAATGCTGTAAGAAGTGACACCTCTTATTCGCCAAATGGGGTGGCGACACCATTCATTTTTGTACTCTTTCGCCAAGTGAGATGGCGCCTCCCTTACTGTCCAATCGTGATACATGCATGGGCTTATGAAGCCACCTAGCCTGCCACCTATCCTGGCCCTATTCTGCACACATAAATGTTTTGTGTAAGACTCCACCCATCAACTCCAATGGCCTTGCATGCAACAAAGAAAGGAATCCCAAAGGTTGTCACGTAGCCTGAGCCAATGCTGTAAGAAGTGACACCTCTTATTCGCCAAATGGGGTGGCGACACCATTCATTTTTGTACTCTTTCGCCAAGTGAGATGGCGCCTCCCTTACTGTCCAATCGTGATACATGCATGGGCTGCCACCTAGCCTGCAAGAGTGACACCTTACATTTTTTGTAAATGCATGCATGCATATGTGTAACACCCTAAGCATGCAAATGTGACACTTCGCAGGCATGCAAGCACAAGCAACCACTACATCAAACTTATTTGCCTATAAATACATACCTTATGAAACATCTCTCATACCCACACAACTTTCACTCTTTGCTACGAAATATTTCTTAAGTCTATCATACTCTCTATTTCTTCCTAATTCTTTCATACTCACAAGCATTCTGAACAATGGCTCTTCTAACAATGGGCGATACTCACAGAGGCACAAGGGAAAACATTGCTGCATTTGTAAGTCTCTTCTTTGGTTATACATTTTTCATACTTCAAATAACGTGTTGTTCATCTTAATTAATCTTACACTTGTTTAATTATGATCTCAGGATACAAAAAGATTCAGAATCCGTTCGCACAACTACCTGGCTCCCGACCCATTTATCGTCCCTTATCTGGAATATGCAGGTTTTGGACATGTAATAAAGATCTCCAACTGCACCATTGACTCAAAATTCATTCTTGCAATGTTGGAGAGGTGGAGACCGGAGACCCATACATTTCACCTACCAATAGGTGAATGTACCATCACTCTCGAGGATGTGTACATGCTACTTGGCCTCCCTATCGACGGTAAAGCGGTGAACGGGTCGGTTCAACAACCCAACTCATAGTGTGAAGAACTGTTGGGTAGGGATATGGTAGAAGGTGGTGGAGCAAGAGGGCAGGGAATACTACTCACTGACCTGAAACGACATTATGCAAGTATGGAATTAAATGAAAATTCCTCAGAGAATGACCGAGTAGTAAAAGCCAGAACGTATCTTATGATACTTTTTGGTACATTTTTATTTCCCGAAAGTACGGGAAATAGTGTAAATTGTATGTACTTACATTTACTAACAAATTTTGAAAAAACTAGAAAATATAGTTGGGGTTCTGCAGTATTAGCCCACCTGTACAGTTCCTTGTGCAAAAACGCAGTCAAGGAAAAATGTACATTTTATGGGTGCGCATTTTTACTACAAGCCTGGGGTTGGTGTAGGATGGAGTCCTTAAACCCCATCAACAACAACACTTTTGGTTTCCCGTACGCAACAAAGTAAGTCATTAAGTTATAGCATTTATAAATATTCTGCTCTTTCCAAAATATATGCTAAAAATAACATGTTTCTCATTTCCTTTAGGTACTGCGTGAGGGGTATGGATTACGGCAAGAATCCAAGATTCAATGTCGCACTCTACCGGAATCTGTTGGATCACTTAGGCCCAGATGACGTACGTCGTAGCTTTTCACTTTTGTTCATTTTAATTATATATACATTACTTTTGCGCTAACCTGATTTAAATTTTATCGCAGTTCATCTGGAGACCATATTTGGGTTTGGGCCATTCTCCAAACCCAGAGGATGCAGCAACTTGGACTGCAAAGACTGCACTCATTCGGTTCAACATTATGGAGATGCACCACAGCGACCGTGTGAAGATGCAGTTCGGAATGCATCAAGAGATACCAAGTGATCCAACAGATTTGTCCCCCTGGCATCTAAAAAGGGTCGACGCCCAGTGGGGTCTTACCAACTGGAAAGACTTCGCTCCGGAATGGTGTAAAATGTGGCAAAGGCGTCACCGCTACATCTTGCAATCCCCGGTTTTCCTTACTCAAGGTAACATGCGACACACTGATCAATATATGTCGTGGTACAGGTCGGTTAGTAACCCAGAAATGCACGTGTCTCATCCGAGGTACTTGGTTGACCCACGCACACAATGGGCACAACCCTCGATTCCCCATCAACAAACCCAAAATCCATCAACCTCAAACCAACCCCCAAGAAGAAACAGACCAACAAACACACAACCACATTCCCCACCACAACACAACTACAATCAAATGCCGTACTACCAACCACAATCACCACCAAACTACCAATACCCGGATATGCCTCAAACCCAACCACAATACCAACCCCAATACCAGCACACCCACATACCCCAGACACAATTTCAGTCTTCCACATATCCCAATATGGCGCCCTCAACATCCAGCCTTAGCCCTGATATGGGAATGTCAGAAGATTATGAGCAAGCCGACCAAACCTACCATCAACCACCATATCACCAAACAACCCAACATCCACAATACCAAACACCCAAAGATCCATTTCCTTGCTACCCCCCATACTCAGACGACCAATGCTACCGACCAACCATGGAACCCCACCCACCGCCAACACGACCAAACTTTGAGGGTATGGGTAACCGACTGTACCAGAGCGGATCTTCGAGATATGGAGATCTTACTGATTTTATGGATTCGGATCGCATTGACTTCGCTGGGCCATCGAACTTGCCGCAGCAGGAAACGCGACGGCACCCAGCAAGAGAAAGGCGAGGACGGGGATGCGGAACCGGGGGTCATTACCGGGTTCCGGGGGATCACTGATGTATCTTTTTTTTTCCCAGTATTTTTTGTATCCATTTTTTTTACTGTTCTTTTAATGTAAAACAGTTGAATGTAATTATTTTTTTTTAAATAAAAAATCCATTTTGTGGATCTCTGTCTAATAGGCAACGCACAGGAAAGAAAATAAAAAAAAAATTTTGCCCTAATTTTGTACATAGGCGCCATCTCACTTGGCTTAGGGCATGCCCTAAGCACTTAGGCGCCAAGTGAGATGGCGCCTCCCTTAAAAAAGGAGGTGCATGCGCCAATTGAGATGGCTCCTCCTTTGTGGAGCCATCTCAAACATGGTTATTTGCGTAATTTTTTCCGAAACCCGGTTATTTACGAAATATTTTTTTAATACATGGTTATTAATAAAAAAAATTCTCATCTGGTCTTCCTAGGAATTTGTTTATTTCAGAGGGAGAGAAATTTACCTTTCTTCCTCTCACATATACACATTTAAAATCAGCTGACTTTCCATCAGCACACCCATCAGATAAATTCACTATGAATTCTTTGACAATAACTTCATAGTAGTTGGTAAACTTTACCACAGTATTTATTAGACTAGCAGTTTTGATTAGATCCATGATCTCCTTACATTCCATTGCACTGTTGTTCAGTTCTCTTTCCAAGGCTATCCTTTTCAAACGTACATACTTCCACCTGTTTGCATTCTCAGGATGTTGAAATGAGATGTTGTCAGTGGGGACTTCAGGGACTTTAGGCATTTTGCTTGAAGAGAGTTTCCTTTTGAGAGGAATGTCTTCAACATCAAATTCAAATTTTGATTCCTCATCAGATTCAGAGGGTTCAGGCTCTTTCCTTTTCTTTGCTATTGGTTGTCTCACAGGTTTTGAGAGACTACCAGCAGGTACTCGAGTTTTCACCTTCCCTTTTGACAATCCAGCCTTCATAGTTTCTACTCCAGTCTTGTTCTCAGACCTGGTTTTCTTATGAATAACATCAGCAGTCTTCTCTTTGGAGAGGCTTTTGGCAGCATCCTGCTTTCCTTTTCTGTTCATCATCCTTCTAGCTATGCTAAGGTTGATATTTGCAATTAAGTCATTGTCAGACTATTCTTCATCAACATCAATAACCGGGGGTTCAACATCCTTCTCAGTAGGGTTCTGGTGATCATCAAGATTTTCAGAAGATTTCCTAATGTTGTCATCCGGTGTCTCAACATTCTGAGTGACATCTGGATTTATTTCAACATTTGGACTAGAAGATTCTTGATTCAAAGGTACAGAAATGCCAGGTACAGGGTGATTCTCATTTAGAATCCTAGTGACAAGTCTAGCTATAGCTTGATGAACATAAATTGAGCCTTCCCTATTTACTATTTCTGAAGGAACAAAAGATGATGGTTGAGAGGGTTTACCAGATGAAGAAGCTTGTGACCTTCTTGCATGTCTGGTTCGCAGCTTCTTAACCTTAGTGGGGTCAGCTGCCAGTTCATAAAGAGGAGTTATCTCCAGAACATCAGAATCCATGCAGTTTGTGATTGCCCTAGGTTCTCGATCAGAGGATACCGAAGAAGCAGTCGCCTTTGAAGAGGATGATGTCATGGATAGTTGAGACATTTTGAGAGTTTTAGAAAACATGTAGCAATAATAGTGCAGTCTTCGTTTGAGAGATTGAAGATTATTGCAGAAACGCGAGAGGAGTGAGATATATGAATGTCTATTCAACTTCTTAAAATCTTGGAAAGAAATAGAGAAGTAGATGATTAGCCCAATCAGAGTAGACTTAACAAAAAAATCTCTCTCATCCCTTGTTTTAAGCAAAATTAATTGCTACATATCTTCATGTTGGCAAATACCCAGCTTGCCCCTCAAATTTTCAAATTGATTTGCATCAAGTGCCTTGGTAAAAATGTCATCCAGTTGTAGTTCTGTGGCAACATGTTCCAGTTTAATCGTCTTCTCCTCTACAAGATCTCTGATGAAGTGATGTCTAATGTCAATATGCTTGGTCCTGCTATGCTGAATAGGATTCTTGGAAATGTTGATAGTGCTCAGGTTGTCACAGTACAATGTCATAACATCTTGTTTGACATTATACTCAGTAAGCATCTGTTTCATCCAGATCATTTGAGAATAGCTACTACCAGCTGCTATGTATTCAGCTTCAGCAGTAGATAGAGACACACAGTTTTGTTTCTTGCTGAACCAGGAGACAAGATTATTTCCTAAGAAGAAACATCCTCTAGAGGTGCTCTTTCTATCATCAGCACTTCCAGCCTAATCAGCATCACAGTAACCAGTCAGAGTTGGTTCACATCCATGAGAGTACATCAAGCCATAGTTGTGGGTTCCACTCACATACTTCAGAATTCTCTTCACTTGGTTGATATGACTTACTTTGGGTTCAGCCTGGTATCTTGCACATACTCCAACTGCAAAAGCAATGTCAGGTCTGCTGACTGTTAAGTATAGAAGACTTCCTATCATGCTTCTGTATAAGCTTTGGTCCACCTTGACCCCACTTGAATCTTTGGACAGCTTTAAGTGAGTAGGTGCAGGAGTCCTTTTGTGATTGGCATTCTCCATCCCAAACTTCTTGACAATGTTCTTTGCATACTTTCTTTGAGACAGAAAAATTGAGTCTTCCATCTGTGTGACTTGTAGTCCAAGAAAGTAGGTCACTTCTCCCATGAGGCTCATTTCAAATTCATCTTGCATCTGGTCAGCAAAATGTTTAACCATTTTATCTGACATTCCCCCAAACACTATGTCATCAACATAGATTTGAGCTACCATTATCTTTCCTCCTTCATTTTTGACAAAAAGAGTTTTATCCAAGCCTCCTTTCTTGTATCCTTTGTCAGAGAGGAATTTTGTCAACCTGTCATACCATGCTCTAGGAGCTTGTTTCAGGCCATATAAAACTTTCCTCAATTTGTAGACATGATCAGGGCAGTTTGGATCCACAAATCCTTTAGGTTGTTCCACATAAACTTCCTCATTTAAGTACCCATTTAGGAAGGCACTTTTTACATCCATCTGAAATAACTTGAACTTAAGGAGATAAGCAATTCCCAATAGGAGTCTGATTGATTCCAGTCTGGATACAGGAGTAAAAGTCTCATCAAAATCAACCCCTTCAACTTCAGTGTATCCTTGAGCAACAAGTCTTGCCTTATTCCTGGTGACAACTCCTTCAGCATCTGATTTGTTCTTGTAGATCCATTTTGTGCCAATGATGTTTGTTCCTCCTGGTCTAGGAACTAACTCCCATACTTCATGTTGCTTGAATTGGTTCAATTCATCTTGCATTGCTCCAATCCAGTATTCATCAGTTAAAGCCTCCTTAACATTTCTTGGTTCAATATTAGATACAAAGTAAGAGTTTGAGATGATTTCTCTAGATCTTGTAATGATTCCACTGTTAGGATCTCCTATGATGAGTTCCTTAGGATGATCTTTCTGAATTCTGACGGAAGGGTCTTTGTTAGCTTCCTTTGATTCAGATTCTGATGAAGTAGTTTTAGGAATATCATCCTTTTGAGTTGAAGTCTCAAAGAATGTCTCAACATCATATGGGACATTTGTTTCCTCATGGTAATTATCAACTATGACATTTATAGATTCCATCATAACATTGGTCCTGGAATTGAATACCCTATAAGCTCTGCTGTTGGTAGAGTATCCTAGGAATATTCCTTCATCACTTTTAGGGTCCATCTTTCTACTTTGTTCACGATCTGTCAGAATATAGCATTTGCTTCCAAATACATGGAAGTACTTCACTGAAGGCTTTCTTCCTTTCCAAAGTTCATAAATGGTGGATGATGTTCCCTTTCTCAAGGTGACCCTGTTATGGACATAACAGTCTGTATTCATAGCTTCAGCCCAAAAATGAATAGGAAGTCTTTTGGCATGTATCATTGCTCTGGCATATTCCTGTATAGTCCTGTTTTTCCTTTCCACAACTCCATTTTGTTGAGGAGTTATGGGTGAAGAGAATTCATGATTAATTCCTTCTGAGGAGCAGAACTCATCAAACTTACTGTTTTCAAATTCCTTGCCATGATCACTTCTGATTCTGATAATGCATCCTTATTTTTCTCTTTGAATTCTTTTGTACAGTTCCTTAAATACTTCAAATACATCAGACTTTTCTCTAATGAAGTTAATCCAGGTGAATCTGGAAAAATCATCCACAACAACATAGACATATCTTTTTCCACCAAGACTTTCTACCTGCATTGGTCCCATCAGATCCATATGTAGAAGTTCTAACACCTTAGAGGTGGTCAGATGTCTTGACTTTGGATGTGACATTCTAGTCTGCTTTCCAACCTGACATTCACCACAGACTCTCCCTTCATCAATTTGCAGCCTTGGAATCCCTCTGACTGCTTCCATGGATATAATCCTTTTCATTCCTCTTAGATGTAAATGACCAAGTTTTTGGTGCCATAATTTCACTTCTTTTTCTTCTTTGGCAATAAAGCACACATAAGAATAATTAGTGCTCTCAGACTCCCATAAGTAGCAGTTGTCTTTAGATCTGACACCTCTCATTACAACTTCTTGTTTCTCATTAGTTACAAGACATTCAGACTTGGTGAAGTTGACCTTGAATCCTAGATCACATAATTGATTGATACTTATAAGATTAGCAGTCAAGCCTTTTACTAGCAATACTTCATTTAGGTTTGGAACTCTAGGGCAGTCCAAGTTTCCAACTCCTTTGATTTCTCCTCTAGCACCATCTCCAAAAGTCACATAACTAGTAGTGTGAGGTTTAACATTATTGAGAAGATTCTTGATTCCAGTCATGTGTTTAGAACATCCACTGTCAAAGTACCAGTCTTCCTTTGCAGAGACTCTAAGGGAGGTGTGAGCTATCAGGGCAGTAGCCTTTTTCTTCCACGATTGAGTATATGGTGCCTTGTTAGACTTAGGTTTGACAACTGGGGTCTGATTAGGATATCCATATAATTTGAAGCAGAATGGATTTATGTGACCAAACCTCCTACAATGATGACATCTCCATCTTTGATACTTCTTCTTCATATTTCTTTGTTCTCGATGTTGAGTGCTATGTTGTGACATCTGCTTTGACATTTGTTTATCAGGCCTACTCTTCTTCTTGTCTACAATAGATTTCTTTGCTGCCACAAATCCTAGACCAGACTTGTTTCCCACATTTTGTCCAACCTGAAGGATTTCTTCTAATTTGTCAGTTCCATTTGTCAGCATCTTGACAGATTTGGTCATCTGGTCAAGTTTTGAGTTTAGCATTTGAACTTCCCCTTCTAGATGACTTATAGTATCAATGCCTTCCTTCTTCTCAGCCTCCAGCTTTACTATGAGTTTTGTTTGTCTCTCATTTTGCTGACAGACTTCAGCACTTCTGATACATAACTTCTTGTAGGAGTCAGCCAATTCTTCAAATGTCACTTCCTCATCACTAGAGTCACTATCAGAGTCACAAATACCAGTTAGCGCAGTAACTAGTTTGGCAGATTCTTCTTCAGAATTACTTTCTGAGTCACAGTCAGACCAAGTAACAGACATTCCTTTTTTTTGTTTCTTAAGAAAGGTTGGACATTCAGCTCGAATGTGCCCATATCCTTCACATCCATGGCATTGAATTCCTTTGCTTTGATTTCCCTTCTCTTCAGACTTTGGTCTTCTGTTGGAGTCATAGGATCTGTTGATGTCAGAAGGAATGTTCTTAACATTTGACCTTGACTTTGGGTCCATTCTCTTGATGAGTTTGTTGAACTGTCTTCCAAGCATGGTTATAGCTTCTGAAATATTTTCTTCTTCATCCTCCTTGTTTTCATCTTCAGTATTAGATACAAGTGCTATGCTCTTGTTTTTCTTGTCAACATTGTCACTGATCCCATCTCAAAGGTCTGAAGAGACCCAATGAGTTCATCCACCTTCAAGTTGCAGATATCATGAGCTTCCTCTATAGCAGTCACCTTCATTGCAAATCTTTTAGGCAAGGATCTGAGAATCTTTCTCACCAGCTTTTCTTCTGACATCTTTTCTCCCAATGCTCCTGAGGTGTTGGCAATTTCCAAGATGTTCATGTGAAACTCATGAATGGTCTCATCTTCCATCATCCTTAGGTTCTCAAATTTGGTAGTCAGCATCTGAAGCCGTGACATTTTTACTTTAGATGTGCCCTCATGGGTAGTTTTGAGAGTGTCCCAAACCTCCTTGGCCAGTTCACATTGATGTACTAGTCTGAATATGTTTCTATCAATTCCATTGAACAAGGCATTTAATGCTTTGGAGTTACCCAGGGCTAACTCATCTTCTTCTTTGCTCCATTCTTCCTCAGGTTTCAGACTGGTTGTCCCATCTTTCCCAGTTATGGTGGGATGGTTCCATCCTTTGTCAGCAGCTCTCCAAGTCTTTTTGTCCAGTGATTTTAAGAAGGAAATCATACGAGGTTTCCAGTAGTCATAATTTGATCCATTCAGAATGGGTGGTCTGTTTCCAAAACCTCCTTCTTTGTCCATAGCGCCAGAAAATAATATCCCTAGATCTCACCCAGTAAGACAGGCAGGGTGCCTGCTCTGATGCCAATTGAAATTCTGGCTGCAGATACTTAATGTCACAGTGAATGTTATGACACTGTATCTGAAACTCTTCAAGACAGTAAATCTAAAAGCAGTAAAGAACACAGTCAATTGTTTACCCAGTTCAGTGTATAACAACACATACTCTGGGGACTACCAAGCCAGGGAGGAAATCCACTATAAGAGATATTAATTCAGGAATAAACCAACCAGTTTATCTCCTTCACTTAAGACCTACCCAATGCAGCTTCAATCTAAGTTCAACTTAAACCTGAGTTCCTACTCACCCCCCCTCAATCACATCAGTGATACTAAACAATTGACTAATGAAATTATGAAGACACTCTTCAGAATATACACTTGATTTTGCTTCACAACTTTTAATCAAGTAACACAAACACTCATGCTTCAAAGCTTTGAGTGATACACAACCCTAACTTGACTTTGCTTCAAAGCTTTAATCAAGTGACACAAACACTCGTGCTTTAAAGCTTTGAGTGATACACAACCCTTACAATCAAATCCTACTCCAAGTCACTTATCACAATGATAATTGCTTGGATTACAGTAGTTACAACTATACAGTCCCTTATTGATCTTCTGTCAAAAAGTATCTTTCACCAACAGTCTTCATGATGAATATATAGCCAGCTATTCTTCTGTTAGGGCTTCCACGAAAATAGCTAGGGTTAATTAGGGTTAACCTCAAGACTTGGCCGTAGGACTTTAACAACTAGATTAGGGTTAAACAAAGTTAACCTAAGTCCACGTGAGAATCTGATCTGGACTGAATAAACCAGATTCCTGAAAATTCTCAGAAATAATAAATCTGCACAAATGTTAGTTCAGTACAGGATGTCTTAACATTGATTATGACAACAAGAATCTTGTTTACTGATTTTGGTAGAATGCAATAAATATGATCATTGCATAATGATCAGTTAAACACTCATATTGAGCAGCTCCTGTATGACATTCTTTTTCTGCAGAATGAACCTTGTATCCCAGAATGTTATGACATCAGTCATGACATTCACATAACTGGTTTTACCAAAAAACATGCTAACAACCAAATATTTACAAAAACAAGTTTCAAAGAGACATGCAGTAAGTTGGAAATGAATGCATGAGAGAAGTTATAGAAAGAGGATGCATGTATGCAAATGGAGAAGAGCCAGGGCTTGGATGATATGCCTTTAGGGAAATTGATGAATGCAGAAAGTTGAAATATGTTTGGTGAAAGAGAAATGCACATGCAAAAGAACCTGGTACATGTCTAATAAATAGTAATGAATATTATAAATATCTCTTATTATTTTAAGGGGCTGGGAGTTGAATTTTCTAGCATATTGAAGAATGTAGATCCAAAATATTGTATATGGGAGATTTAATATTTATTTGAAAAACGATGATAAATCTAAAACATTTGTTATTTGACAGAAATCTTAGCACAGTGATTTCATTTATCTATTAGAAAGATCTCTCTACATGTTTTCTAGTCAAACATTCATAATTGCTAATGAATGTCAGAAAAATACTTATATTAGCTTATCTCTTGTAATGGAAATTGGCTATTCTCATTAAATAATAAAATGGTGTTAATTTTAAAAGAAAAATATAACCAAATTAGGTAAAAACTATTTTTTGAATATTAAAATTTATTATCATATATTATTTGTAATTTATTCTACTTTTAAAAAAATATTTAACGAGAAGAATTGTTTTCCATAAGCAACACAAAAATATTTAATGAGAAGAATTGTTTTCCATAAGCAACACTTTAAATGATAAGGTTTGGCATTCATATAAATTGAATTTAGACCCGCAAGCGCGACTGTTAATGAATTTTTATTTATTTTATATTGAGTTTTAATTATGTTATAAAAAATTACTTAGTCAATATAGGCTAAAAATTAATATTATAATAATTTATTATGAATTATAGTCAAGACAATAATTTAAATTAATCACATATAAAATTGTACAATTTACTTAAAAGAAAAGAAAATTCATGTTTAAAAATTAAAAATGGTATACAAGATTTTATTTTGTAAATTTAAATAATTTTAAAAGGTAATAATTTATATTTTATTTTGAATCTAATGTATTTATTAAAAAGTTTCTTTCTTTTAATATTTTATTATAAATTGTTAAATATATGTAATTATTTTTAATCTTAAATAAAAATTTTATTTTATTTTTAATTATTACCGAATAAAGTACTTAATAGCTTTACAAATTTATATCTATAACATCAAATTCTAGTTATATATGAGAACTCGAGAATTTTATTGTTTCTCTATAATTTATTTGTATGTTATTTTAAGAAAAATCTAGTGATAAAATATAAAGATTTGTTAAAGAGTGTTGTATTTTCTATTATATTTCTAGGTCAATTGAGAGTAATTTAACTCTGAAAAATTGCAGAATTTATGGTTTAATATTAAAAGTATTTTTTAAGTGTTGTTTTTATTGTATGATTTCAAAAAAACTAAAAATATTTTAAAGTGCGTGGATCCAAGCATATCTTTTATTTTCGAAATTTTAAAGAATATATTTAGTTCGAGTAATTATCGTGTTGTTAAGATATATAGTTAAAAATGATCGAAAATCTATTTCTTTCAAATATTATTTAAATTAAGGATGAAATATTATTAAGGGTTAAACCCCCAAACTATTTATCAATATTCAATACAAAAAAATATGTATTGTATACTTCCTCCGTCTTACAATAGGTGTCTTTTTTGAGATTTTCACACTTTTTAAAATAATGATAAAATATGTTAATTTTGATGAAAAATAAATATCATTTACTAAAATAACCTTATTAATAATAGGTAGTGGGGTAGTAACATAATTTAAAATACAATAAATAAGGGCAAGTTACTGAAAAGAAATAATAAATATTACATTGGTATTTTAAAGGGACAAATAATTGAGATAAATAAAAATAGGAAAGAGAACTCATATTGTGAGACGAAGGGAGCATCTGAATTTTTACAATGTGATTTTAAAATTAGACGTTAATCAAATATATTCTTTAAATGATGGTACTATTAATTGTAAAATATATGATAAGAAAGTACTATCTCGTTTATTTTTTTAAAGAAATTATTTTAGAGAAATTAAATAAATAAATGTATCAAAATATCTTTTCTTCTATTTTTTTATAATTAAAAAATGATTTTTATATGAAAAATTTAGAGATGAAATATATAGATTCGGTAAGAGTGTGACATTCTCTAATATAATTCCAAATCAATCAAGAGTAATTTATTTCTAAAAAGTTGTGGAATATATACGTTAACATTAAAAGTATATTTTAAAGCTTTTTTTTGCTATGATTTCAAGAAGAAAAAAATTATTTTAAAGTGTGTGGATCCGAACATCGCTTTTATTTTCAAAATTTGAAAAAAAAATATACTTAGTTGGAATAGTTATTGTGTTGTTAGAATATTTAATTAAAAATATCAAAAATCTCTTTATTTTAAATATTTTTTAAAATAAGGATGAATTATTGTAAAGGATTGAACCCAAAAAAAAAAAGAATATATGTGATTTTGCCAATATAGTTTTATAATTAAATGTTAAATCCAATACCATATAAAACCTAAGTAGTGTGAATAGAATGAAACATAATTATTGTATGAATAGATAGTAATAAAACGAAATATAAGTAATATATGAATAAATAGTATCAAAATTATATCATATTTTTTATTAATCATACAATTTATTTGTCATTTATAAAATTTAAAATTTTAATGCGACAAGTTCATCAATGATCAATATATATTTATGTATATAGCATATAAAATTATTGAAATATTAAAATTAAAACTTTAACATGATCAATTTCATTCAAATACGAAATAATATATTATGGATACACACGGTTACTTATATGATACGCGCATATGATATTGATATTAGTTATTAATTTTTTCTTTAACATACCACAATGATACAATGATGACAATAAAATATGAATCTTTCTCCAATATAGACTATCCAAATTTCTCACTATTAGTTTATATATAAACGTAAATGTACCATAGACTACATTAGAAGAAAGACAGTTGTACTGACATTCTCTTTCATTTATTTTGTTTACTAATTACTATGTTTAGTTTTTTAAAACAAGTTAAATGAAATGGTCTAACTTTCAAAGGGTAAAAGCTTTTTCTGTTTGCAATATCTGCAAGCAAGTTTCATACTAGGGATTGAATATTATTGAAACTTAAGATGGAGGTTCTTTTATCTTGTATTGTGTATATTTTCGTGGAATTAATTCTACATGCTTGCTTTGGTTGAGACTGCTGTGCTGATGCAATTCAATGATGCGGAGGAACTCAGTTTTTAAGATATCAAGGACAACATTGTGATTGATATGCAATTCAATGGTACTAAGGAACTAAGCTTTCAACCTATAAAATATGATTAATTTAGTTATGTACCATTCCTGGTGGTTAATTTATTTATATAATATTTGGTTCCTATGTACATTATATTAAATATTTAGTAAAAAAAATATTTCAAATATAATAATTTTCTATTTAAATAGTTAATAAATATAGTTTCAAAATATATAAATTACAACATGTGCATTCGGCATTCTCTATATAAAAAAACTAACTATTATTTTCTATTTTCACTTTAATAATATTTTTTACTAATACTACGAAATTATTTAAAATATAAAATATGAAAGTTATATATATATATATATATATATATATATATATATATATATATATATATATATATATATATATATATATATATATATATATATATATATATATATATATATATATATGATATGATATTTTTAAAGATCATTAAATAAAATAAATCTATTAGATCTATCGACTACATTTCTTAAAAAAATATTTAAAAATAACTACGGGTGTTAATAAGCATAAGTAATCGAATGAAACATAAGTATCATATGAGTAGATACTAATAAAACGAAACATAAGTAATGTATGAATAAATAGTATCAAAATTGTATCATATTTTTAATTAATTATACAATTTGTTTGTTATTTATGAAATTTAAAATTTAACGGGACAAGTACATCAATGATCAATATATATTCATTTATATAGAATATAAAATAATTGAAATAATATATTACGGATACACACGAGTACTTATATGGTGCGCGCATCTGATATTGATATTAACACATTTAATTAAATATTGAATAATAACGAGAATAAATTTACTATTGATTTAAA
Source organism: Vicia faba (assembly GCA_948472305.1). NCBI lineage: Eukaryota > Viridiplantae > Streptophyta > Magnoliopsida > Fabales > Fabaceae > Vicia > Vicia faba. The sequence continues at coordinate 638,032,071 of OX451735.1, read as the reverse complement.
TTTTTTTATAAATAATTTCAAAACAAAAATATTAATATATAGGAATCATTAACTAGTGATTCAAATATATATATATATATATATATATATATATATATATATATATATATATATATATATATATATATATATATATATATATATATATATATATATATATTATTTGTAAATTGATTTTAATCAATTATATTAAATACTTATTACTAATTGAATTATATATTTTGATTGAATATATCTTCATTAAAATTTGTCTATTTAAGATTTTTATTATGAAATATTTTATTATCATGAAATATTTTTAAACAATGTTATTTTTATAAACGAGACTAAGTTTACTATTGATTCATATATTTTTATAAATAATATCAAAATAAAAATAATATTTATTATTTTTATAGACGGGAAAAAATTATTGTTGATTCAAATCTTAATTTCTTATTTTTATAAAGTATAGGTACTGATATGGTATGTACATATAATACTGATATTAAGCTATTGATTTAAATATAGAATAATATGTATCTAATATTTTTATTCTGAATTTATTTATAATTCAAGATATGGATATTTTCAAGATAATATATAGAAAATATAAATATATATTGTTTATGTAAAACATTTTTGGTAAAATTTATTTATTTTAACTTTAAAAATCTCTTTCTTTTAAAAATATGATCAAAATAATGAATATTAACGGAAATATTAAGTTATTGATAAAAAAATAAATATTAATGAGAACATAAATGAGAACATGAATTAAATGAGCAAACTATTAAATATTAACATGAATATGAAGTTATTGATCAAAATATTGAATATTAACGAAAGCATAAAATTTCTGAACAGTATATTAAATATTAACGAGAACATCAAGTTATTGATCAAATTAGTGAATATTAACGGGGAACATGAATGAGAATATCAAGTTACTAATCAAAATATTAAATATGAACGGGAACATGAAATTACTAATCAAAATATTAAATATTAAAGAGAATAATAAATTACTGATTAAAATATTAAATATTAATGGGAACGTGAAATTATAGATAAAAATATTGAATATTAACGAGAACATGGCGTTATAGATCAAACTACTGAATTTATTGAGAACATGAAGTTATTGATCAAAGTATTGAATATTAAGGACAACATAAAGTTACTAATAAAAATATTTAATATTAACGGAAACATGAAGTTACTGAATAAAATATTGAATATTAACGGAAATATTAAATTACTGATCAAAATATTGAATATTAACGGGAACATGAAGTTACCGATCAAAATATTTAATAATAACATAAATATGAATTTACCGATTGAAATATTAAATATTACCAGAAACATGACGTTATTGATCAAACTATTGAATATTAACGGTAACATGAAGTTATTAATCAAAATATTGAATATTAACGGAAACATGAATTTAATGAACAAAATATTGAATATTAACGAAAACATAAATTTACTTATTAAAATATTGAATATTAAAAAGAATATGGATTTATTGATCAAACTATTGAATATTAACGGGAATATGAAATTATTGATTAAAATATTAAATATTAATGAGAACGTGAAGTTATTGATCAAACTATTGAATATTAAGGGAAACATAAAATTACTAATCAAGATATTGAATAATAGTAGAACACTTTACTATTGGTTTAAATATTTTGAAAAATAATTCCATAAGAAAAATTATATATATATATATATATATATATATATATATATATATATATATATATATATATATATATATATATATATATATATATATATATATATATATATATATATATATATATATATATATATATATATATATATATATATATATATATATATATATATATATATTCAACTAAGTTGTTTGCATAATAAATCAACATTTTACAACCGTTGATATATTTAAATTCAAATCAAATTCTTATTCCCTAAGTTTCTCAAAAATGCAATTTTGATCCTTTAGTTTTTTCTATTGTCTTACAAAATGTGCAGTTTTGTTGCCGAATCAAATTTCGATCGGATTTTAATAAAATAGCATAACACGTGTAATTATGAAACGGTCAAAAAATGCACAATCAGAAATTTTGAAATAAAAAGTTATACATTAATAATTATAAAAAATACTATAAACTAATTATAAAATTTCAAACTATAAAAGTAACTTATTTTAAAATAAAAAAATAATAATTTTTAATATAAATTAAATGACACAATATATTTTATTTCATTTTCATGAATTAAATATGAACTTTGGAAAGATTTATTTCATTTAATTATACAAATAATGCATTCTATTACATCCACAATTCTAAATATATATCTTTTAAAAAACTATATATATGTTCATATATTCATTGTGACTTTTGAAATCATGTATGATATATGATAAACAATAATAAATATGAAAGAGTAATAAAATGTTACTTTAAATTTTAACCATTATTATATTTTTCACTTATGTATTTATTATATGTAAAATTCATTGTTTATACTATTGAAATATGTTTTTCTTTAAAATTTTCGAGATTTAATTAATTATTTTGTATTTTATAAAAAATACAATAGTTTTTTCTCTTTATATATCACCACTAACACTAACCACCTCTTTAGATATTACAATTAATTATTTTTTATTTTATTTTTATTCATTAACTTTTTTTTTATCTTTCTATTAATTTGTAGGAGCAAATTTATATTATTTTATACTTTAAAGTATTATTATCTATTAAAAATAGATTATTATTATAAATCTTAAATCTAATTAAATTACTATTTAGTAATTTGATAATAAAGTTTACATTCCCTCAAATTTTAATTAATAACATATTCTTTCAAAAGCAAACATAATATACAATTTTATATAAAATCCTATTATTTATTTTAAAAAAATCAAATCAAATTAAATCCTATTAATAGTGTGTAAAATAAAAAAAAACAGTATATTGAAGTTATATATGCAAATAAAATAAACCTTTTCATCAATCAAAGACTTCCATTTATTATTAGATTTGTGCTATGAGCTATAATCCATAAATATATTATTCTAACCTTTAAATTAATTTCAATCTTACCATTCAAAATTTCGGAGACTAGAGTTATCAAACAACAAAACAACAATGAAATATAAATTTGTTGTGAAAATGGTTTGAACAATAATAGTAAAATTTAATAGTAGTACATTTAAATATCCATATAAAATTTCTTATTTTTCTAGATGAACAGTGAAGAATTAATTAGTAGTATTTATTGTGAATGAGAGAGAGTTTTGGTTTTGTTTTTAGAAAAAATTTATGTTGCTTATATTATATAAGATATGAAATATAATAACAATTGTTACTAATTTCATGTTTAGTAAATGAAATAGCAATAATAATTATAATAGTAACTGACATAATAATAATAATAATAATAATAATAATAATAATAATAATAATAATAATAATAATAATAATAATAATAATAATAATAATAATAATTTTTTAAAATAAGTTTTAATTTGTTAAAAAAATTGAAATATTTGTTTATAGAAATTGGTATATTAATAAATGTTATTAATAAAATATTAATAAGGAGATGTATAAAATGTAAATAATAAATAAATAGTAAAATAATAATAATTTTTACTAATTTTATTTATTGTAATAATAATAATAACATTTTGAAAGTTTAAATTTAAATTTTTTCATCATTTTATTTTTATTTTTATCAGTATATATTTTTATTGATTTATTTTAAAATTGAAAAGTAACTTTTTTGAGTTTTGAAGTTTTTAACGTCTTAAATTAAAAAAAAAAATGTGTTCATTGAAAAAAAAAATTGTTCGAAAAAAATATGTAACTGATTTTCAATGAATATTTAAAATTTATAACAATTGAAAAATTTGTATAAACATTAATTAAAATATTATAACCGACTTGACAACTCCCTCACAATAATAAAGATGATTTGATGTATTTTGAGATTTTTTTATAATGAGATTTATTTTTGATATTTTTAATATTATTGTGGATGGTAAATTGAACCAACAATTATTTATTAGTAATTCATATTTTAATGTCTCTTCAACAATGACAGATGCGTTACATATACCGAGACAAGTACCATGAATATATATATATATATATATATATATATATATATATATATATATATATATATATATATATATATATATATATATATATTTTAATGTCTCTTCAACAATGACAGATCCGTTACATATATCGAGACAAGTATCATGAATATATATATATATATATATATATATATATATATATATATATATATATATATAAGAATCTAAAGTTATAAGGATGAGATGTTGTTGGCTGAAGATTTTGATAATATTATTAGAAGCAAAGTAAATTGGACGTTTCGATTGAAATGAAACAAAACGTCATGTTTCGAAATAGTAGAAGCAATGCTTCGAATGAGCATATCAAAGCTTGGAGCTTCGAGTGACAAGTTATGAGAATATATCCAAAGAAGTCTCGAAATGACAACAAGGTTGTGTCTAAGAAGTGCGTTCGAAGCGAAGAAGTGCCAAAACATTTGAAATTCAAATGCAAGCGGGATGTTCGAAATTTGAAATATATGCGCTGGAGCATTCGAAGACACGCGGAAGCAAGAGAGAGGCATTGCTCTGCATGTTCTGAACGTGGCATAATCTTATAGCAAGACCGTTATGGTCGAAGTAGTATAAATAGAAGTCTTAGCATTAGGATTTGGTGTGTCATATCTATTGTACAAAAAAACTCAGTAAACATTCAAATTACCACATGGCTAGGGAAACGAATGCAAGAGCAATGTACGTATGATAACACCACATGTTTATGATTTAATGAAAACTCTTTATCATTTCCAGTACTTTCCTTTATCTTTATATCAATACCATTTACAAGTTTTTGCATCTAAAGTCTTTTTATTCGAAATCTTTTCATTGATGCCTTACATTTAAATGCTTTCCTTCCATTTCAAATACTTTACATTTCAGAAACTGTTATACATTTCATGCCTTTATCTTCAAGTTTTTATCCTTCGAACACCTTTTTCACTTAAAGCCATTTTACAGTTTTCTTGCATTAAACGCTTTCTTCACATTTCGAATCTTTTACATTAACTGTTCTTTTTTACGTTTCGAAGTCAGTTACTTGTCTTTTATGCAGTTTTTACATGTCTTTACAATTGACCTTTATTCATGCAATTTAGTTTCGTGCACATTTATTTTGATTACACCTTTAGATCCTTAATAGAGAAATAGAAATAAGTTAAACACTTACACAACATTCTAAATACCAACCATGAATACCAGTTCGATCATGAGAGTTACCATAATGACCAACACGTCCTAGGATCAATCTAGTCGATCCTGCGAGTTACCAGAGAAATTGAATAATAGTCAGTAAGTTTATTCGATAGTTTGGAAGACTAGCGGTTGTTTACCAGAAATCACTGTAAACAAATTGGCACACCCGGTGGGACCAATCGTTGGACGTTACGAATTTAGAACAGAAATAAAGATTGTTGAGACGTAACCATTATAAAAAGACCCTCTGAGTGATAAGTTTGTTGTTTTATGAACCTAAGAAGTGGTAAAATAACCAACATCAATCAACCCTTATCCAGAAGAAAACGTTTGAACACGATGTCTAATTCTGACAATCAACAAGGGGAACAAAATGCCCCACATACAACAGGCACTAATGTGTCCGCTTCGATGGGAACGTCTAATGTGATCCCTTCGAATGCACAGTCTGTTGCATCTTCTACCAGTAATATAGCCACTAATGGAGTAAGTGGCATATCAACTAATAGTTCGATCTTAGGAAATACTGGAACCATTGGTTATCCTGGGGGATTTGTTCCACCATCAGGGACACAAACCCATTTCGCCACTCCACTAACTAGACCACCCGGTTTCGATGGTAATAGAACTAGAAATTCCTCTTATGGAATGCCAACATCTTTTATGGCAGGTTTACACAATTCCACATCGAATTCATCGCCACAATTAGGGTCTGGGTCTGGGGCGAATCAGTTTATGACAAATAACCAAGGGTCAGTGGGTTATAGCATAATGCCTATTTTAACCACAGAAAACCAGTTGGCTTTTAGGCAATTGATGGATGACAGTAACCACAATATGATAGGGGTATTAGCACAAACTATGCAGGAAATATTTGCCCCAATAGTACAAAATGTGACTGTGACAAACAGAGAAAACGCAGATAACATGAGTCGAATAGCAGATTTCTTTGCTCCCCCAGATAGGCGTAGGCAGAATCAGGCGGGAGTTCGAGCAAACATACCTATTGTGGAACAAGTTGCTAACAACCCAACTTATAGACCACCTAGAGAAGAAGTTAACTTGGGGGCAAGGGCACAAAGGCTAGAAGCCCCAATGATCCCAGGCCCACAAAGAGAAATTATGGAACCAGGGGCAAGGGTCGAAAGGCTGGAAGTCCCAGAGTTTCGAGAAGAACAACCTAGGGGGGTTGTCATGGTGGGTCGAAATCAAGATGCTGATGCTGTCGTTCATAAAATTCGAAACGATAACATCTTGGCAGAAAACAATTTAACCACCATGATAGAGAGAGTCATGGCCCAGAATGGCCTCAACACAGGAATTAGAAGGCCAAATTATGCTTCTCCTATATTAGATTGCATAATGCATACTGATTTACCAAGGGGATATAAAGTCCCTAAATTTACAAAGTTCGCTGGGGATACCAATGAGTCAACAGTCGAACATATAGCCAGATATCTAACCGAAGCGGGAGATATAGCCAATAATGAAGACCTCAGGATCAAATATTTCCCAAGTTCCCTGACTAAAAACGCCTTCACATGGTTCACCACTTTGCCTCCTTGGTCCATTGACACTTGGGCTCTTTTGGAAAGATTATTCCATGAACAGTTTTACATTGGACAGTCAAAAATAAGCTTGAAGGAATTAGCCAGTGTCAAGAGAAAGTTCACTGAACCCATAGATGACTATCTAAATAGATTTAGGCTTTTGAAATCCAGATGTTACACAGTGGTGCCTGAACATGAGTTAGTCGAAATGGCCGCTGGTGGCTTGGATTACTCTATTCGAAAGAAACTAGACACTCAATATTTGAGGGACATGGCTCAGTTAGCCGACAGGGTTCGACAGGTCGAAAGGCTAAAGGCCGAAAAGGCCAGAGTCTTTAAAAATAACAAGAAAGAAAGGATATCCTATGTTGGAACTGAGGAGGCAGAAGATTATCCTGAATTCGAATTCGAAGAGGTCGAAATCGACCTCGCTGAATTAAAACAGGCACCACCTTACTCCTGCAAATTATTAGTTCCCACAAAAGGGAAAGAGATTGTTGAAAATGAGAAAAGTGACAAATTCCCAAAGAAGGTTTATACCTTCGATGTCACTAAATGTGACGAGATTTTTGATTTACTTGTCAAAGATGGCCAACTCATTGTGCCATCAAATGTCAAAATACCTCTTTTAGATCAAAGAAAGAAGAGAGGATTTTGCAAATATCATAGTTTCCTAGGCCACAAAACCTCACAGTGTTTTCTTTTCAGGGACCTAATTCAGAATGCAATCAAAGATGGCAGACTGAAGTTTGCTGATAAAGCAAAAATGAAAGTGGACGAAGATCCCTTGGACGTGGCAGACACCAATTGCTCCGAGCCTGCATGCATTGGAGAGATTAACATGGTGGAAGTTGACCACAGTGATGCCCCAATAGGAGAGAAAGGTACTGAAAACGAAAGTTGGGTGATAGTCGAAGTCGATAAGGAGGTCACTGAAGACGTCCAGAAGCTACCAGAGACTTCGATTGAAGCAGCACCTTTAGCTGTTGCAAAATAAATCTAGGCTACTGAAGGCCAGGAAAATCAAAACCAAGAATTGACACATGTCACTGAAGGCCTGAGGCTGGAATTGGAGAAAGTCCAAATCACGAAGCCAACTTCCCCTCAGAAAGAAATATGGGACACTTTAGGGGAACCCAGTGGAAAATTTGACTATTTGGTCAAATATTCTGCCCCAGAAAGTTCAAAAGTCCACATTGAAGATATAAAGCCCACAGGATGGGGAGATGATGAAGCTAAGAGGGAAGATGTTAAGGTAAACATGGTGGATATGGAGAGGCCTCGCTCTGAGATGGAGGAGGTAGAAAGATACTTAGAAAAAGAGAAGTATAAAATGAAGGATAATCATGCTGGAGATGCTAGTCTCAAGGATTACCTCATGACATGCCACAAGGAAGATACAGGCATGATACTGTGCCCTAGGTGCAGCATCCTCTGCAATCAGAGAATCGCTGCGAACTTTGAGAGGGTACAGAGGGCTCGAACTGGCAACAATTGGCGCCAGGATAACCAGCTATTCAGGTGTTATCCTAAGGCTGGAGAAAGTTTGCTGGAATTTGTGTTTCGCTTCTACAAAGGGGCAACCAAGTGCTTGATATACCCAAGGTGTTCTACTGTGTATGATCAAAGCATGGCCAGAGCCTTCGAAACAATTCCCTTCGCCCCTTGCTGGAACCATCAAGAAACTGTTCAGATGGGCCCACGTTTCGATAGCAAATACAAACAACGAAGGCCTGATAGTCCTCATCCCAAGGCTGCTCGAAGAGTGACGTTCAAACTCCCTGCTGAAGTGCCAACCGACAGATGGTTGCAAGTCAGGAACGACAAAGGCAAAGACAGATGGAGAAACACTGAACGAAATGCACGCCATGCTATGACATATAGGAGGCAATTCAACATAGCAAAAAGGGAAGAGGTAAGATTAGAGAACTACAAAGGAAGGAACCCCATGTCAAGATCCCAGTGGCGAAGGCAACAGAGGATTCGAAAGGCTGAGAGGGAAGCTGTGGCAAATAAAGGGGTAACTTCAACAAAGAACCGAGGTGAATCTAGCACCAACAAACCCACACCAAAAAATCAAACTGAAGACAAACCCCCAGTTAATAGGAGGCTTTTTTCTGAAGTACAACTGGATGAACCAAAGGAATACACTCCAGGCCCAAAAGAAGACGAAGATATGATAACGGATAACTTCGAGTCAGAGGGGGAGTCTTCGTTCAACCTAAACTGCAACGTGGTATCTGTGCTTCCTTGTGAATTTGGACAGGAAACTGAAATTGATGAATATGAGGAAGAAGATACCATAGATTTGATGAAGCATAGGCCTCTGTGCTACTATGTGATGGACAATGGGGCTGTCGAGGAGCAAAATGTGTTCTTCGAACGTCCAGAACCAGCTATGAAGAACCATCTTAAGCCACTATTTATTCGGGCAAAAGTTGGTGCCCATGGCGTGAATAAGGATCTAGTGGATGGGGGTGCTGCAGTCAATTTGATACCCCACTTCATGCTGAAAAGATTAGAAATACGCGAAGGGGACATCAAGTCCCACAATATGGTTCTATCCAATTATGAAGGGAAAGTGGGCAAAACACTGGGAGTGGTTCAGTTGGACTTGACAATAGGCTCAAGTTGTAGGCCCACCATGTTTATGGTGATCGAAGCCAAGGCCAACTACAACTTATTGCTGGGAAGGGAGTGGATCCATGGCGTAGGGGCAGTTCCTTCGTCAATGCATCAGCGATTAGTTCTATGGAGAGAAGATGGCATCGTGGAAAACATTGAAGCAGACCAGAGTTACTTCATGTCAACAGTCAATTTAGTTGACAAGAGGAATTATGACAAACATCTGGCAAAGATTGCTCCGTGTGTTCCAAATGATGAGATCAACGAAACCAGAAACGCCCACTACTACATGACCCTTCGCCATGATGGCCTATACTGGGATAGAAGAATAATCAGTGAAGAAGAGGGAGTCTAAAGTACTATACAAAGACGGCCAACAGGCTGGGACTTCGACAACCTTATCCATGACTGAGTCCACCTTTTTTGAAAGGATTTCGGCCTATATGGCTGAGAACGAATCAAAGGCGGCCTTAGAGGCTGAAATAAATAAATTAGCTGTAAAGATGAAAGAAATAAGTGGGGATGGCTCGAAATGCTCACCCTTCAAAGAACTTGAGATGGATCAAAGGTTGGACGCCATCTACGATAAAGAACCCTTAGGCTTCGAAAGGGACCCCATAGACTCATGTGCCAAAATGTTGGCGCAGGATCCACTCGAAGAAGTCAACTTAGGGGATGAAAACACGAAAAGAATAACCTACATAAGTGAAAAACTTAGCCCAGGCCTCAAGCAAGAAGTGATCGAGGTCCTCAAGAAAAATAAAGATTGCTTCGCATGGGATTATGACGAAATGCCTGGTTTAAAGAGGGAGTTAGTCGAACACAGACTGCCAATCAAAGATGGCAAGAAGCCCATCAAACAGACTCCCAGAAGTTTCGCACCAGCGGTTCTCACAAAGATTAAAGCTGAGATCGAAAGGTTGTTGCGTTGCAAATTCATCAGAACCACAAGGTACGTCGAATGGCTAGCAAATATAGTACTTGTTATTAAGAAAAATGGTTCTTTAAGAATTTGCATAGATTTTAGGGATTTAAATACTGCAACCCCTAAGGATGAGTACTCCATGCCTGTGGCAGAAATGCTAGTAGACTCTGCTGCAGGGTTCGAATACTTGAGTATGTTAGATGGATACTCTGGGTATAATCAGATTTTTATTACTGAAGAAGACGTTGCCAAGACAGCATTTCGTTGCCCAGGAGCCTTAGGCACCTACGAATGGGTGGTGATGCCTTTTGGTTTAAAGAACGCTGGGGCAACTTATCAAAGGGCAATGAAATCGATTTTCATGATTTCATTGAAACCTTTATGCAGGTGTACATTGATGACATAGTCATCAAATCTGTATCTGCAGAAACACATTTGCATCATCTGAGCCAATCATTCGAACGAATGAGAAAACATGGCTTAAAGATGAACCCCCTTAAATGTGCATTTTTTGTGCAGGCTGGAGATTTCCTTGGTTTTGTGGTTCACAATAAAGGGATTGAGATCAACCAGAACAAAACCAAAGCCATAATGGAGACGAAAGCACCTACGTCAAAAAGGGAGCTGCAATCTCTGCTAGGGAAGATTAACTTCCTCAGAAGGTTCATTTCGAATCTGAGTGGGAGAACCCAAGCTTTCTCTCCGTTGCTTCGTCTAAAGCAAGGCCAAGCCTTCGAATGGAACGAAGCCCATCAGGAGGCATTTGACAGGATAAAAGGATACCTCTCTCAGCCTCCTATCTTGTCTCCACCTTCATGGGGGAAGCCCATGAGATTGTACATATCTGCCTCTGAAGTTAGTATAGGTAGTATGTTAGCACAAGAAGATAGCAATGGTATCGAAAGAGCCATATACTATTTAAGTAGAGTATTGAATGATGCAGAGACCAGATATAGCAATTTAGAAAAGCTATGTCTCTGTTTGTATTTCTCTTGTATGAAACTCAAGTATTATATAAAGCCTGTTGATGTTTATGTCTCATCTCATTTCGATGTCATTAAACACATGCTTTCAAAACCAATAATGCATAGCAGAGTTGGTAAATAGGCTTTAGCCTTAACAGAATATTCTTTGACTTTCATGCTTTTAAAAGCTGTGAAAGGCCAAGTGATTTCTGATTTTATTGTGGACCATTCATTGGTTGAGCAGACTGTCACGAGTTACGTCGAAATGCAACCATGGAAATTATACTTTGATGGTTCAACCCACAGGAATGGAAGTGGTGTTGGAGTCCTTCTAATTTCTCCTGAAGGAATTCCAACAAAATTCAAGTATAAATTAGATGGTCCTCATTGTTCGAACAACGAAGCTGAGTATGAAGCCCTCATTGTTGGACTTGAAGCTTTGTTGGAATTAGGGGCAACTAGAGTCGAAATTAAAGGAGACTCAGAATTAGTGGTCAAACAAATAACAAAGGAGTATAAATGCATAAAGGAAAACTTGATGATATACTTCGTCATAGTCAACAGGCTACTTAGGAAATTTGAATACATGGATATTCAACACATACCAAGAATAGAGAACCAAGAAGCAAATGACTTAGCACAGTTGGCTTCGGGTTATAAAGTTGCTGTCAGGAACTTTGAGGATTTAGTTGAATTAAGGGGTAGAGTTATGGCTACTAGATTCACACCATCAAATCTAGAAAGTATGAAATTGGGATATGCTGAGAAACAGGGATTTAAAATATTAGCCATAAACACTTTATCAGATGCAGATTGGCGAAGTCCATTGGTGAGTTATTTAACAAACCCAACTCTGAATGTTGATAGGAAGACAAAATACAGAGCATTATCATATCTCCTCATGGGGAACAAATTGTTCAAAAAGACCCAAGAGGGCGTATTATTGAAGTGCCTAGGAGAAAGTGAAGCATACTTAGCATTGTCAGAAGTCCACAATGGGGCATGTGGGGAACATCAAGCAGGTCATAAAATGAAATGGCTGTTATTTCGATATGGCATGTATTGGCCTAGCATGCTCAAAGATTGTATAGACTTTGCTAAAGGATGTGAGGAATGTCAGAAACATGCAGGGATTCAACATGCCCCTGCAAGTGAGTTGCATTCAATCATCAAACCATGGCCATTTAGAGGATGGGCATTGGATTTGATAGGAGAAATAAATCCTGCTTCGTCTAAAGGACAGAAATATATCTTGGTAGGAATAGATTATTTTACCAAGTGGATCGAAGCTATACCATTAATAGTTGCTGATCAAGAGGCTATTATTGAGTTTATATAGAAGCACATTATCTATAGGTTTGGATTGCCAGAGAGCATAACCACAGACCAAGGCTCTGTGTTTACTGGTAGAAAGATGCGAGAATTTGCCCAAGAAATGGGGTTTAGATTACTAACATCAACGCCATATTATGCTCAAGCAAATGGGCAAGTCGAAGCAGCCAATAAAGTAATAATAGGGTTGATAAAGAAACATATTGGTAAAAAGCCAAGGAACTGGCACAAAACTTTAGACCAAATACTATGGGCCTGTAGAACATCTCCTAAGGAAGCTACTAACACTACGCCTTTCCAACTCACATTTGGTCATGATGCAGTGTTGCCAGTAGAAATTCATCTACAATCAGTTCGAATTCAAAGACAAAACGAAATCCCAGCTGCATTATATTGGGAGATGATGATGAATGAATTAGTTGAGTTGGACGAAGTTAGATTACACGCATTGGAAATCTTGATAAGAATAAAAGAAAGAGTGGCCAGGACATACAACAAAAGGGTGAAGAGAAAAACATTCATTATTAATGACTTAGTCTGGAAAGTCATATTGCCCATGGACAAGAAAAATAAAACATTAGGTAAATGGTCACCTCATTGGGAAGGGCCTTTTCGAATACTAAAGGTATTCTCAAACAATGCATATGAAATCGAAGAATTGACGGATGATAAACGTATCCTAAAGGTTAATGGGAAATATTTAAAGAAATATAAGCCACGCCTGCAGGAGATTCGAATAGTAACAACATAACCAAAATATTATAAAAATGCCAAAATGGCAATATGGGATGCCAAAATGGCGTTGTTCGAATATTACATATAAAAAACCAAATTGTAATCAAATAAACACTGAAATTTAGAAATAAACACTGAAATTCAAGTCTCTGTTGAGCAAAACGCCTGGCTCCCTCCAAGGTTGCCACTTCTCCCTTGAGTTGTTCTACAGTTTCCATTTTTGCAAGCCCCTGGTTGAGAAGCTCTTTGAATTGGTTACCAGCAGTATTGGTTTCGAAGGCTATTTGTTGTTCTTTAGCCTCTTTAACCTTCTGTTGAAGTTCCTGAATTTGCCTTTCCCAGAGAAGGATGGACTCAGCTCGAGCCTCATAATCAGTTTTTGCTTGCTTTAGATGCATAGCTTGATCCTCAGCTTCTTGAGAGAGTTTCGAAGCTTGTTCATAAGCAGCATCCATTGCAGTGCGTTTTTCTTGAACCTTTCTGGCAGCAGATTCATCTTGGAGAAGGTAACCAGTTACGTTGTCCAGCAAAGATTGAAGATCGAACAAGATAGTACTAACTGGCAAGGAGCAGGTAGCAAGGTTGACTTTTGTAAGCAACTCCTTCATAGTGTAGCAAGCAGTGCTATCCTGTTTGAGCACTTCGAATATATCCACATTGAGAATTGTTCTCCTGATCCTGTTAAGAAGTACAATTCTTTCATCTGTGGGCAGAGGATGGCTAGTCGAACTTGTGCCAGCCCTAGCAAGTGGAATGTCCCTTTGAGCCAGCTTCGCCTTCATGTACCCAATGGGGTCATTTCGTCTCAGGAGTGCAAGTTCCTCGTCAGTCATTCGAGACAAAGACGGTTGAGGGAGTTCCACACGTAGGGGAGTCACGTCCATTTCGACTTCCATGGGTTTGTTGGTTGTGTCACCATCCCCTTCATTCGTTTCGTGCTCATTATCTTCTTCATCGTCATCCAAGTCCACCACTTCGATGTCTTCTTTTTCGCTGCTATTTGCATTGGACTCTGTCCCATCAGTCGAACCATCGTTGGCATCCTCCTCCTCAGGCTCTTCTTCTGCAGATTCTTCGTTTCTTTGACCAGAATCAACTTTCTCTCCTTCAGCGTGAGCGTCCTTTGGGTCCTCTTGAAGGGTTTCGAGAGGGGACTTTTGGAGAGAAGTTCTTTGTGAAGCCTCTGCAGATTCATGAAGCGTTGCTTCATTTGTTTCTTTTAGAGGAGGAGAAGTACTTTGATCATCTTGCTGCTCAGAAGCCCCAGCCAGGACCGCCATATTGGAGCAACCTTTGTTCTGTACAAGGTTGCTGGAATCTCCTTGAGGAGAGGAGTTGATCGAAGCAGCAGCTTTTGATGGTGAGGTCGAAGTGGTGAAAGCTGGATTTAAGATATCCTGCAAGGAGCAAAAGAATATTAAAAGCGTACACCAAGGTAATGAATCATTATTTCGTCAAAGGTTTAAAGTTCAATTTACCTGTGGACTCTCAGAAGAGAGGTTGCTAGCTATGCGTTCCAACATTACGTTGGAGGTCGAAGATGGAATTTTGGATTTGGGTGAGGGAGCAGCATCCCTGGAATCGAGTCCAGAGACACTAGTTGGTACAACGCTCTTTGAAATATCCTTCTTCTGCTTCTTCTTCGAAGCAGCTGGTAAGTTTCCTCCAGCCTTGGGGTCTTCCCCAGTGGTGTTTGATTTTCGCTTCTTTGGAGTGGTAGGCGGAAGTTTGTTGGTCTGAAAAGAGTTAAACAAAAGAGTTAGATGCAAATCATGAAACATTAGTGAATTCGAAACATCAAGGCTAAGTGATTACCTGTGGAGTTGGAACACTGGTTATTGTTGGTATTATTGTTGTTGCTGTTGTTGTTGTTGCAGCAATGGTTGTTGTTTCGGATGGAGTCACATTATCAATGGTTTCAATAGAGGCTTGAGAGGCGCTCCCTTCTTTCGAATTTGAAGCAGCAGTCTTTATCCTGATGGCTGAAAATCGAAACAATTAAGGCAAAGGTTAAAGATATGGAAAATGAAAAACGTTTGGGATTTTCCCAAGCATTTGCACCTGTGCCTTGATCAGATTTAATCGACATGGCAGAAAGGTCATAGCGAAGATGTCTTGGGAAATCGTGGAGCCAGTGTCGAACCCATGTCACAGTCTCAGATGGCTTTGGTTTCTTTTGAAGATGTTTGAACATTTCTTTGCAAGTGAACCACCAAGGGTATGGAGGAAACCAAGCCAGAGCCAGTTCTGAGGTAGGTAATCTAGGAAATTTAGGTGGATGCATTTCGAATTCCAACCTATACCTATCCTCAGGTGACAACCCTTAAGGAAGTTTTAACTTAGAAACTTTTTGTTTGAATTTTTCCTTCAAGGTCTCAGCCGCTTGATGCACAGTGGATTCCAAGTGTGTGGGATCATAAGTAGTTTCGAAATAATTTTGAAAAGCTTTAATCTCTTTGGCATGAGTGAACATACCTTTCTTGGATGGTACCTGCACATCGAAGGCATCAGTTAGTTTCTGCTGAATAGTAAGAGTATCGAACATATAAGTTTGATAAAACTTTATCCACCATTCCAGAAACCCCTTTGCTGTAAGGTGGGTAGGTTCGAAAGTTATTAGCTCAAATTGGGCAAAGCCTTGGTATTGTTCTTGCTGTAGTTTGGCTTCCCGTGCCTTGAAGGTTCCCCCAGAGGTAATGGCACTTTCAGTTTGAAATAAGGGTTCAGGAATTAGTTGGCACAAGCCAAATTGTCTCGAAACAAAATTGGGCTGATAAGCGAAAAGGAAAATCTGATTCTTGGCATGAGTTATTCTTGAAGAGATTAGTCTGGGTAGCAAAAAGGCTCTCCATACATCTTGAATCTCTTTGATCTTGAAAGCTTCTGAGAGAGCCATGGTGAACCATGAAGGTCCATGAGCCCTTGAAGCAAAAGACGCCATGGTCTCTTCGAACTTATGCCTCTTGGAGAATATCATGATGTATTTTGAGAATAGGACTTTGAAGTCATCCTTATCATCATGTGGGGTTAGTCTTCGCAGCCTAGTGCCTTCGATTATTCTATCCGTTATTTCAGGGTCTTGTTCAGCAATGGTGTTGGCAGTTGACAATGAAGGTTCGAACATGGCATTTAGCCACAACTGAAGCAACCAGAAAGGGCCAGCTAGCAGGATATTCTTGGAGGTGTGAGATTTTAGACTCGAAACAACTGACCTTAGGCTTTCATAAAGATCAACTAGTAGCAATTCGCTCAAGCACACTCTCTGATTCTCGTGCAAATCTCTAGCTAGAGGAATAAACCTACTGGCTACCTGTAGGGATCTACTGCAAAAGACATATCTTGACAGCCATAAGGTAAGGAAAGCAATGTGTTCTACATCAGACACACTGTCTCCTTCAACATGGTAGTGGCTGATAAACTTTGAAAAGCTTGCTAGTTTGACTTCGAAGTCGATTATACTCGAATGTTCTTCGTTGTCAGGGATATATGTTTCTCCTACTGGTGATAGCCCAGTGATGGCCGCTATGTCAAAGAAGGTAGGGGTAATCATTCCACCGGGGAGATGGAAAGTATTATAAGTATTGTCCCAGAAATATAGGGACGCGAATAACAATGGGTGGCTGTAAGTAAAACCTGGCTTCGACAGCTTAATCAAGTTGTAGATACCTAATTCTTCCCATTGTTGGGATTTCTTAGCTTCTACCTTATTGAAGTTACTCTTTACATAGTCTAATACAAAAGGGTCCTTAGGAGGAACAATTGGATTTTCCACGGTATTTGAACCAGAAGATTCTATTTCCTTAGGGGCGTCCATTTTATTAAACAGGGGTTTGAAATTATAGCAAACTGGGAAAATTTTTCTGGTGTCTTTTAAAATTTCAAAAACTGTAAGAGGACCCATTAAAGCTAACCTCTTGCCAGCAGCGGTGGTAGGAATAAGTACCTGGGATGCATAAAGCATTTCTTTCTCCTTTGAGATCATCTGGGGAACAAGAACAGATTGACCTTGGTGAGTGACAACCTTGCTTTCCATTGTAGTTCATGCGGTCTTTCCTTTCTTTTTGGAAACCTTTTTTAGTTGGGATGAAGTAGAAGAAGACATTGTTGGAAGAATGTTGAAAGCTTAGGGTTTCGGTGAGAAAAGAAGGAGAAAAGATTCAGAATGTGGGAAGAAAAGAAAAAAGACTAAGTTGATGGGTTTTTATAATGTGGAAGTTTAAGCATCCACTGAGTAAGGTTGTGATACGTGGTAATCATGGGTTGGTTTGATGAAGAGGTGGCGTAAAGTTAACATTGGTAATAGGCGTGATTAAAGATAATCATTGTTTTGTAACTGCACCATACTGTGAAATGGTTCAAGGCGGTTAGGGAATCTAAAAAGCGTTATGATTGACGTGACTGAAGTCAAATGCAATAAATGTTACGATGATTTGAAGGTCGCATCAAAATCTTGTGTATATGTTTAAAATAAGTATTTCTCAAAGGGATCGAAATACATATTTTAAAGGGGCATTTTGTTGGCTGAAGATTTTGATAATATTATTAGAAGCAAAGTAAATTGGACGTTTCGATTGAAATGAAACAAAACGTCATGTTTCGAAATAGTAGAAGCAATGCTTCGAATGAGCATATCAAAGCTTGGAGCTTCGAGTGACAAGTTATGAGAATATATCCAAAGAAGTCTCGAAATGACAACAAGGCTGTGTCTAAGAAGTGCGTTCGAAGCGAAGAAGTGCCAAAACATTTGAAATTCAAATGCAAGCGGGATGTTCGAAATTTGAAATATATGCGCTGGAGCATTCGAAGACACGCGGAAGCAAGAGAGAGGCATTGCTCTGCATGTTCTGAACGTGGCAGAATCTTATAGCAAGACCGTTATGGTCGAAGTAGTATAAATAGAAGTCTTAGCATTAGGATTTGGTGTGTCATATCTATTGTACAAAAAAACTCAGTAAACATTCAAATTACCACATGGCTAGGGAAACGAATGCAAGAGCAATGTACGTATGATAACACCACATGTTTATGATTTAATAAAAACTCTTTATCATTTCCAGTACTTTCCTTTATCTTTATATCAATACCATTTACAAGTTTTTGCATCTAAAGTCTTTTTATTCGAAATCTTTTCATTGATGTCTTACATTTAAATGCTTTCCTTCCATTTCAAATACTTTACATTTCAGAAACTGTTATACATTTCATGCCTTTATCTTCAAGTTTTTATCCTTCGAACACCTTTTTCACTTAAAGCCATTTTACAGTTTTCTTGCATTAAACGCTTTCTTCACATTTCGAATCTTTTACATTAACTGTTCTTTTTTACGTTTCGAAGTCAGTTACTTGTCTTTTATGCAGTTTTTACATGTCTTTACAATTGACCTTTATTCATGCAATTTAGTTTCGTGCACATTTATTTTGATTACACCTTTAGATCCTTAATAGAGAAATCGAAATAAGTTAAACACCTACACAACATTCTAAATACCAACCATGAATACCAGTTCGATCATGAGAGTTACCATAATGACCAACACGTCCTAGGATCAATCTAGTCGATCCTGCGAGTTACCAGAGAAATTGAATAACAGTCAGTAAGTTTATTCGATAGTTTGGAAGACTAGCGGTTGTTTACCAGAAATCACTGTAAACAGATGTATTTTGTTATTTTTAATATTATTGGATGGTAGATTGAGCCGACTATTGCATAATACATAAAAAAAAATTTATTTATATTTTTTACTGTTACATAATACATAAAAAAATTATAATATTATTTTTTATAGTGTTAGTTGGATAATATATTATTAATATTATTATTATTATTATTATTATTATTTTTATTATTATTATTATATTATTAGATGAATGTTATATTAATATTTATTATTATATTATTATTAATATTGACTGAATATTATATTATATCTATTTAATTTATTATTTACACGTAGGCAATTAATGTTGGAAAATAATATTGAATATTATAAAAAATTGAGAATCTTTAATTTCGATTAAGTAGATAAATAAAGAAATAGATTGTAAATAAAAATAATTAAAGATATTTGATTTCATTTGATATTATTTAATTTTTGTGATGATGTGATATGATATAGAAACAAATTATAAATAACAAATCAAATTATTGGGGAAAAATTATGGATAATTATTTTTTAAAAAGAGAAAATTTCAAGTTTGAATAAAAAAGTAGTAGTTTAAAAATTTCAACTAATAATAAATTATATATTTATAATTATAATTTATTGTTATATTAGTTATTCTTTGTTTTAGTTCCATAAATATTTTTTTCTTCTAATTTCACTTTTTTATTATATTTCTTTAATCAGTTACATTATTAATATTAATTTGTTATGTATATTATTTTATAAATATTAATTATTTTTGTCCAATAATAAATATTGTTTTTACTATTTACTTAATCATGGACATTTAATTATATTAAATGTGCAAACTTAATTTAATTGAGCTATCTAAGTTATCTATTTAAGATGAATGATCCGATTTGGTCTGATTGATTTTTGAAGATTCTAAAGTTCCATGATTATTTATCATTGATGTTAAAATGAAAAAATTATATGGATTTGTTATAATTTTTTAACATACTGTATTTACTAATCTCATTTAAATATTTACTAATTTTGAAGTGAATCATCCTTATTTAATTACTGATACTCCGAATGTATCGATATTCTCTTATCTCTAATTTTAGGAAGTGGTTATTATTATTAAATGATAAAAAGATTCGTATTTTAGAAAAAAAAAAGATTATTTAAATTAATCTTTTTAGTAATTTCTAATAATTAATTTATCAGGGGTCTGTAAATGTTGAACCTGGAGCTTTGGAACCACATCCTGCTGCTGAAGTGTTTATGGAATTTATGCAGGAAAGCTGATAATATGTGGATTCGTTAGATTCATACATACTATATTAAAGGTAATGAGGCGATGAAATGTATTATCAAACCTCACCATTCTTGGATTTTCAAAGGTATTATGAAGCAAAGAGAAAAAATTGTCAAAGTGCAACAATTATGGGAGCAAGATTTGAAGAACAAAAAATTCAAAGCCTCTGAAGTCTACAAGGATCTTATTGATGATGGGAGCAGAGTTACTTGGAGAAAGCTTATGAAGCATAACCTGGCTAGGCCTCGTGGAGTCCACTGTCTTTGGATGGCTTGCCATAACAGTCTTCCCACAAAGGAAAGATTAGTGAGATTTGGAATGATAGACAATAACATTTGCAGCCTTTTTAAAGCGGATGTTGAAACCCTTGATCACTTTCTTTTTACGTGCAGGACATTTGGAGTTATGTTTTAAAATGAATCAGTGTAAATCATGTCCCTGAGAAGTGGGCTGAAGAATTGTAGTGGATCTGTGATAAGGCGAATGGCAATGATTGGAAAGTTGATCTTATGAAGCTGGTTGTTGTTGGGACAACTTTGTTAGAATTAATTTAGATTTAATTAGATATTAGTTTATATTTAGGAATATCTTTTAGATTGTTTATATCTTTGTTAGAAGATATAAATCTTAGATCTTCTTATATCTTTGTAGAAGATATATTTTAGATTTAATTTGTGTGTATAAATAGCCTAGTGGAGTAGGTTATTGTAATTCATTGTAAGTCCTTATTTTTGAAGCTATCAGTAAATATTCATTTTCCCTTTTATCTTCCTTGTGCTCCAACAATTGGTATCTAGAGCTACTGGTTAGAAACTCTGGAATTTGAGAAACATTGATTTTTCATTGAGTTTTTGCGTAAATTGCACAAGGTAGAAGATGAACAGAAACAAAGATATTCATTCCAAGCTTCCAGTATTTGATGGCAAAAACTGGAATCGTTGGAAGATCCAGATGCGCGTGTTATTTGGTTCTCAAGATGTGTTAGATCATGTCACTGATGGCTATAATATGTTAGAAGTAGACGCAACAGAGGCCAGAAGATAGCACAGAAGGCGCTGAGGAAGAAAGATCAGAAAGCGTTGTTCTACATCCATCAATGTGTGGATGTGAATGTGTTTGAGAAGATTGTTGATTCTAAAACAGCAAAGGCTGCGTGGGACACACTGGTCAGATGTTACGGTGGTGACGCATCAGTGAAGAAGGTGAAGCTTCAATCTCTCAGAAAGCAATATGAGAATCTCAACATGAAGGACAACGAGAAGGTTTCTGAATACATCTCTAGAGTGATTCTGATTACTAATGAGATGAAATCTTGTGGAGAAACTCTGTCTGAACAAGTAATTATTGAGAAGATCTTGAGATCTTTAACTTCTCATTTTGATTACATTGTTGTAGCAATTGAACATTCCAAATATCTGAGTACCATGAGAGTTAAAGAGCTGCAAAGTAGTCTAGAGGCGCATGAGTTGCGTATGACTGCAAGAACTTATGAGAGGGAAGTAGAGTAGCAGGCTCTGAAAGTAACTTCTGGTAAGAAGCATCAGAAGCAGACTTGGTCAAAAGCCAGGAAGAGAACTAATGGTGGTCAAAAGTCAGAAGCTTCAAACTCTGATAGACAAAAGAATGTCCAGAAGGGAAAGGAGAAGTCTGATAAAAAGAATGTTCAGTGTTATTATTGTAAGAACTTTAGTCACTATGCCAGAGATTGCTGGTCCAACAAAGAAAGGAAATCAGAATAAGCAAATATAGCCAGAGGAAATTCAGATGATGAACCTGTGCTATTTATGGCTTATGAATCTGATGAGGAATCAGTGAAATTGTCATTTTCTGATTCTGAAGGGGAAGAAGAATATGACTCTGAATATTCTGATTCTGAAGGAGTTATTTTGTATGAGTCAGAATCGTAATATGACTCTGAGTTAGAATCAGATGACGACTTTGAAGATTTTGAAGATGAGTCAGAATCTGAGGTTTCTGAAGACAAGTTAGAATCTGAAGGTGATTCTGAGTCTGAAGAAGATTCTGCTTCTGAAGAAGACTCAGAAGATGATGACTCTGGAAACTCTGAAGGTGAGTCAGATGGTGAATCTGATCCTGATCCAGATTTTAATGATGATCCAGAATTTGGTGGTAATCATGCTTCTAGAAGGGAAAACTCTAAAGACGTAGGTTCTGGAGGACAAGATTCTAAAGATGATCATGTTTCTGGTAGAAATCATGATTCTGAAAGTGGAACTTCTGAAGGAGGAGCTTCTGAAGGAAATTCAGCCTTTGACGATGATCATGATTCTGAAAGTGGAACTTCTGAAGGCAGAGGTGATCCAACTTTTGAAGATGGTATTTCTGAAGGTAGTGGCTCTGACTCCGATGGTGATCCAGACTCTGAAGACAATCAAGGTTCTGGAGAAAGTCCACTTGCTGAAGCAAGTTCTTCTGAAGGGGAAAGTTCTGGTGTCCAAAGTTCTGAAGGTCTAGTTCAGAGGCAACAAAGAGTCAGAAGAATACCAAGAAGATTTATAGAGTTTGACATGTTGCTAGACACTGAGTAAACTCTGAAGGAGAAGTTATTCAATGTACAATGTTAGTAGACTCTGAACCCGTGAGTACGAAAGAGGCTCTTAAGCACCAAGCTTGGTTACAGGCCATAAAAGAAGAACTTGATGCTATAGAGAGAAACAAGACTTGGAAGCTGACAGAACTTCCAAAAGGCAAGAAATTCATCAGTGTCAGATGGGTTTTCAAGCAGAAGCTAAAGCCAGATGGATCAATTGGCAAACACAAAGCGAGATTAGTAGCAAGAGGCTTCCTACAGAAGCCTGGGCTGGATTACTTTGAAGTGTTTGCACCTATAGCGAGACATGAAACAATCAGACTAGTGATTGCAATAGATGCTAACAAGAATTGGCCTCTGATGCATTTAGATGTAAAATCTGCATTTCTGAATGGTCCATTACAAGAAGAGGTGTACGTTTCACAACCTCCTGGATTTGAGAAAAAGAATCAGGAAGGGATGGTGTTCAAATTACACAAAGCATTGTATGGATTGAAGCAAGCGCCCAGAGCTTGGAACTTGAAAATTGATTCGTTTTTCAAGGAACAAGGGTTTCAGAAGTGTGAGATAGAGTATGGTGTTTATGTTCATCACACTTCAGAAGGTAATATGATTCTGGTATGTTTGTATGTTGATGACATATTACTCATAGGAAGTTCTGAACAAGAGATAGTTGAGTTCAAGAAAGTTCTGATGAATGCGTTTGAGATGACAAATCTTGGAAAAATGAGTTCCTTTTTAGGGATGGAATTTATATACTCTGAGAAAGGAATCATTTTACATCAGATGAAGTATGAACTAGAGCTTCTGAAGAGATTTGAGCTAGAAAATTGCAAGGGTTCTATCACACCTGCTGATACGAATCAGAAGTTGGATTCTGATTCTTATGGAGAGGATGTGGATGCTACAACCTTTAAACAGATGGTTGGTTCTCTAAGATATTTGTGTAATACCATATCTGATATTTGCTATGCAGTTGAAATGGTTAGCAGATTTATGAGCAAACCAAAATGGTCCCATTACCAAGTTGCAGTCAGGATTCTGAGGTATGTGAAGGAAACTCTGAAATATGGAGTGTTATTTTAGTCCAGAAGAAAGATCGAATGAGAACTTCTGAGTTATTCTGATTCTGATTGGTGCGGAGATAGAGTTGACAGAAAAGTACTTCTGGGTACTTATTCAACCTATTTTTTGGTGTTCCAAGAAGCAACCTGCTGTTGTTCTGTCAACCTATGAAGCTGAATATATTGCAGGTGCTCTGACTGCATGTCAAGCTATATGGATTCTGAACTTGCTGAAAGATTTGAAGATTGAGGTGAATAAACCTCTGAAGCCGATGATTGATAACAAGTCTACAATCAATCTTGCCAAGAATCCAGTGTTGCATGGGAGAAGCAAGCATATTGAGACCAAGTATCATTTTCTGAGGAATCAAGTTCATAATGGAATAATAGAGGTTGTGCACTATAGCACTCAGAAGTAGCTGACAAATGTTATGACAAAGGCTATCAAAACTGATCAATTTCTTGGTTTAAGGGATGAAATTGGTGTTGTCAGTTTGGGTAAATATAAATTAAGGGATGATGTTAGAATTAATTTAGATTTAATTAGATATTAGTTTATATTTAGGAATATATTTTAGATTGTTTATATCTTTGCTAGAAGATATAAATCTTAGATCTTCTTATATCTTTGTAGAAGATATATTTTAGATTTAATTTGTGTGTATAAATAGCCTAGTGGAATAGGTTATTGTAATTCATTGTAAATCCTTATTTTTGAAGCTATCAGTAAATATTCCTTTTGCCTTTTATCTTCTTTGTGCTCCAACAAATTTATCATGTGTGGAACTATAGAAATGATATAATTTTTAAATTTTTTATTAATAGAGATAGTATTGTGAATAGTATCATTGACACCTTGGTTTATAGAGCATAGCTCAATAAGAAATTTAGAAGTCATCTCATAGAATTTATGATGTAATTTAGTTTTGTTGGTAGGTTGGATTCCTTCTTGAATCACCTTGCTTTGTAGAAGTTTTTTTAACTTAATATACACATCCTTCTGATTCAAAAAAATAATAATTAATCTATCATAAAATAATGTTTTAAATTTATTCTACTTTTGAAAAAATATTTAGTAAGAAAATTAAATTCTGGTAACAACGATTTAAAATCCATGGCTACTTATCAACATATAAATAGCGACATCTCCATATTTTATTTCCGTCCATTCAACTCTCTTTCACTTGTTGGCCTTGTGTTATAATTCTATTCTCTTTTTTCACCATTCTCAACAACATGGACGTATTTGAAGATATTGCTTTTGAAATAGTTTCTTGGCTACCCGCAAAGAGCATTTGTAAGTTCAAATCAACTCATTCATTCTCTAATTTTTCAAAGAAATAGTTTTCAAAACAAAACAATTCCAAAATTTTTTGAGAGAGGTGACACATGTTTTTTCATATAACCCGAACAGATAATTCAAAGATCTAGTAATGGGTTGGTTCTTTGTCACATTATTAACGATGATCTAATTGATATTTCATATGTAATCCAATTACAAAGTCTTGGTTTTTTATTCCGATTCCAGATTCATTTCAAAAAAACCATATTCTTACTACTATGAATATCATGTTGGATTGCTCGACTTCAAAAAATTTAAAATATAATTCTAATAAATTTGTCTTCTAAATTTTTTAAGAAAAAAAACTTTCATTCTTATACGTTCAATCTAATATTGATTTTTAAAAACTAATTTTAAAATAAAACGAAATATTAGTCAACTATTGAATGAGTATCATATCAGAGAGCCCTAATGTTACATTGAGTTCTTCATAAATAAGGGCTCAAATCTTTTTTTCTTTCGGTAACTTTAGTATGTATTTAATAATTTATTTCGTACATCACGAGGGAAATGAGAAATTATTAACAACTTCTAATCATACATATAATTATTATAAATAAAATTTTCTAGTGTGTGAGACACTTTTAATGAAGGGAGAAAGGGAGAGAATAAAAAAAGAATGATTGTATTATTAGTTA
Source organism: Vicia faba (assembly GCA_948472305.1). NCBI lineage: Eukaryota > Viridiplantae > Streptophyta > Magnoliopsida > Fabales > Fabaceae > Vicia > Vicia faba. Next base: position 638,006,097 of record OX451735.1, on the reverse strand, counting down.
CTAATAATGATATAAACTATGACTATTTATAAATACCTAACTTATACACTAAGTATACTAAACAATCCTAATTGAACTTGGACTTAGGTTACACAACTTGAATTAGGTCTAATATCTCAACATACCCTCATAATCTAATTGTCGAACACACTCTAAAAGTAGTCAATCTGAACTATTCCTAATTTCTTTCTCAAACAATACAAAACAATCCTAACACCAACACCGTCGTCATCATCGAGAAGGAAGACAACAACACCGAACAATATTCTCCTTTACGGTACATAAAATATATTCTTCTTGTTTAGTTTCCTTTCAATGTCGCATTTGAAGACAAAGTCATCCAAAGGTAATTCTATGTCTTCTTCTTCTGTAAAATTTTGATCTGCAAATTTTTGTGGTTGTAGTGGTCATATGATTTCCTACTAATGCAAGAAGGGACAAAATAAATGAAGACTTTTTTGGAGATGTCAATTTTGGAGGAGTGATGAAATCTATAATTTGTTCATATGGGTTGAAAACATGGGAGAAAAAGGTGGAAATGAAGAGGAGAGCATTATGAAGTGAGAGTTGGAGATGTCCATTTTGAAGTTTATGTATAGAGGCTCAAATAAGAAGAACAAGAATTTGAAGAACAAACTGAAATCAGAGAGATTATCTGGAAATTTGAAGATGCTATGTTTTCTTGTCTTGTTTATGTTTAATGTTTACTTTGTTATGAAATATAATAGTTGAAGTTTCAATTAGTTATTTGTTTGTTAGTATATTATTTGAAATGTAATAGTTGAATTCCATTGTTGATGTTAAAACTACAGATGCATTGAACTTGATAGGAATGCAAGTAATAGAAAGTTTCTTATGAGTAAGTTCATCGCAAACTGTTGGATTTTCAAATAGTTATATATTTGTTAGTATATTAGTTAATATATTTAATATGGTAGTTTAAGTCGATAACCTTTCATTACATGTAAACTTTCGTTACACAAAATTTCATTATATAAACTTAATCAAATCTAAAGCCTATGGCTGAGAGGAAGTTTGACCAATCATTTTTAGAATCATCATCATCATCATTAGATGAGAAAAAAAATCATCTTCCTTGTCAACCCTTCTTCTTCTTCTTCTTCTTCTTCTTCTTCTTCTTCTTCTTCTTCTTCTTCTTCTTCTTCTTCTTCTTCTTCTTCTTCTTCTTCTTCTTCTTCTTCTTCTTCTTCTTCTTCTTATTCTCATTCTCCTCACCCCGAGAGCTCTCAAGTACACTTCTGTTTCACAAGACCGGATTTTTTCCTCATCTTTATTCTAAGGATGGTTTTGCACCACATAACCCTTTATAGCAAAAACATTTTTATTCTCAGCATTGTTGGTAGCTTGAGCAAGAGAACTCATTTTGATTAATTTCGTTGAAGTTGGTTTTGTGTTCTTCCAGTTTTTATATTGTTTCTTATGATTCTTCATCTTCTCTTGGAAGTTGGAAAGATTTCATGCATGTCAAGCTAGTATGCTCATTATTGATTCTTTAATTTTATACACTTTCTCTTCTCTTGGAAGTTGAAAGATTTCTGCCTACCTCGACAGTTGAATAAGAGATTCGACAAGTTCATGGCACACATATGTTTCATTAGAAGTCAGTTCGACCACTGTGTTTACTTCAGATTTCGTCCTAGAAATTCATTTTTTATTTTGTTGCTTTATATGGATGATATTCACATGGCAAGCAATAATGTCGAGGATGTAATGAAGGTGAAGGTTGAACTCAATAAGGAGTTCGACATGAAAGATCTAGAAGCTGCTTCCAATATTCTTGGGATTGATATCCAAAGAGATAGAAAGCAGTCAAAATTATGCTTATCTCAAGAGGCATACCTACGAAAGATTCTCGACAAGTCTTTTAAGTCAAATTTAAAGCGTGTTGTGACTCCGATAAATCCTCAATTCAAGCTGAGGATACATTAGTGTCCTAATACTGAGGTCAAAAGATCTTATATGAAAAGTATTTCATATGCTAACCTAGTAGGTTCTTTGATGTATGCTATGGTTTGTACTAAACTCGACATAGTATATGTATTAAGTCTTGTAAGAAGGTACATGGAGAATCCTGGAAAGGCTCACTGGAAAGCATTGAGGTGGATTATAAGGTACATAAATGGGTCTCTGAACAGAGTCCTAATTCATAGTGGAGCTTGTGGTGAAGATAAATAAAGTAGTAATCGAAGGATATGTCGACTCTGATTATGCAGGTTGTATGGATTCCAGAAAATCTATTTCTGGATATATGTTCCCTATGTTCGGCAGAATAATCAGTTGGAAAGCTACGCTTTAGAAGGTTGTTGCCTTATCAACCACTGAAGAAGAATATATTACATTCACTAAATCTGTGAAGGAAACATTGTGGCTTGAAGGTTTTGCTAACAAGCTGAAACTCCAAGGTCTAGTTATCATTGTTAAATGTGATAGTCAAAGTGCAAATATCTGTCAAAGAATTCAGCCTATCTTGAGTGAACTAAGCACATCGATGTGAAGTTGCATTTCTTTACATGGGTAATCGAGTGTGGAGAAGTCCAAGTGCTGAAGCCATAGAGAAAGAAAAAGACGCTAGGGTCAATGCTTTGATGACTCAGCTAAGCACTCTTGGATTAAAAATGGTGACAGGAACTTTGCTTTGATCCATGCTAGCATCAGACAACATATGAATACAAATAGAATATTCTCCATAACCACCATTATGGGAGAGTGGGTTAGTAATCCTAAAGATGTGATCAAGCAATTTCTTAACTACTACAATTGAGGATCGCATGCATGTCAAGAAAAGGGTGCTTGATCAGGGGAATCTTGTGTCCCAAACCAACCAAGATTACTTTTCTAGACCCTATTTAGAGGATGAGCTTAAAGAGACTATTTTCAGTATCCATACTAAAAAAGCCCCAAGTACTGATGGCTACAGTAGCTTCTTCCTCCAAAATAATTGGGACATTGTTGGAGCTAAGGTAAGTAAAGATGTTACTTCTTTTCTAAATATTGGTGCTCTCTTGAAAAAGATTATTACTACTACTTTTACTCTGATATCCAAAGTTTATTATCTTGCTATTGTCAGTCACTATAGGCCCGTAGCTTGTTATAACATTCTTTACAAGATAAATATAAAGCTTATTTGTAATAGGTTTCATAATATTTTACTTGAGACTATTCATCCTAACTAAGGGGGCTTTGTGAAAGGTATACATATAGCCTACAACATTATTATCTCACAAAATCTGGTTAAGCATTACGATAGGAAAAACTGTAAAAATAATGGTATGATTAAGTTAGACCTCAGGAAAGCTTATGAAATAATAGAATAGAGTTTCACTGAAGAGATGCTGGCTGGCCTCCAATTCCCTAGTAGATTATAAACCTGGTCATGAAATGAATTTGGACTACTAAGTTTTCCCTCATGATGAATGGAAAAATGCATGGCTACATTAAAGCCAAACGTTAATTAAGACAGGGAGACCCAATGTCCCTTTGATCTTTGTTATTGGAATGAAGTAGTTATCTAGAATTATAAAGAAAATTGGCTCTCGAAAATTTCACATTCCATGTGAAATGTGAAACCATACATTTAAATCATTTAATCTTTGTTGATGATGTTCTCATCTTCTATCATGGATATTATTTGTTGAGTTAAACCATGTTGCACGTATTACAACTGTTCTCTAGAAGTCTGGTTTATATAGCTTGGGATAGGCTTTGTAAGCCTAAGCATATGGGTGGGCAAGGTTTTGATATATATATATATATATATATATATATATATATATATATATATATATATATATATATATAATAATATTTTTTATTTTAAAACCACTTAATAATGGAATGGTAGTTTCAAATTAATTGTTATTCCATTAGAATTTTTGGAAATTAGAAAACAAAAGCTTTGAGATATATTTGAGATTTAGAATTTAGAAATTTAAATTTTCTTTTAAAAATACAAATTCAAGGAGTTATTGGAAATTTTATAAATAACAATTGGTTAGTATAACTATAATTACATACTTATAATATAAGAAAAATAATTTTGTTTTCTTCAATTGATCTGAAGTCGACATGTGGCCGACTCACAAATCTCCTATTTGTTTTCTCAAATCTCAAATATGTATTTTCCCAATTCTCAAACATATGGTTGAAGCGCTCAACCTTCCCCTGTTCATCATCAGTTTCGTAACCACTTTTTATTCCATTCTCCATTTTTAAAAACCACCACTCTCACTACTCCAAGATCTATATTTAGGGTTTTCGTTTCACTTTTCTTATGCATTTAAGGTTTCTTTTCTCCTCCAATTCAATATTCATCCACCATGAAACCTACTGATAACCTGTGAGTTTCTTCTCTCGGTTGCGTCAACTCAGTTTTGCAATTTGAATCTATTCGTTTTTCATTTTTCCGATGTAATGTTTTCAATTTCGTGTTCATTTTTGTTTGTTAGGTTGAAGTGCAAGGGCGCTGGTGCTAGAACTAAGCAATTGAAGAGAGCTACGAAGGATCCTAACAAGCCTAAGAAACATCCAAGTGCTTTCTTCATTTTCATGTATGTTTATATGCTGAAAACTGTTTGATCTACTTTGTTTTTGTTGATATCGACTTAGATTCTAGTTTTCAAGGTGAATCAGTTTCTGATTTCTACACTCGTGATTTTTCTATGGTTTTAGGCATGAATTCAGAGAGAGTTTCAAGAAGGAGAATATGGTGAGTTTTGTGACGTTAAGCTACCGTTCTCGATTATTTTTAAGTTTTCTGATGCGATTTACTTTGAATTTTGAAAAGGTTGGTAAGGCTGGAGGAAAAGGGTGGAAAGCATTGTCTGATGCTATCAAAGTTAATTTGATTATTGTGATAACAATCACTCCATAGAAAAAAATTACAGATGGATTCACCAGTCAGAGTTTCTAGAGTGTAGGCTCCATTTCCCATACTTGTCTTGATCTTGTATGGTTCCTTCCAGATGGATGTGAGTTTCCCATTTCTGGAGTTCTTTCCTCCAACGTTGGCTTGTCTCAGCATAAGATGGGTCAAATGTGTATCTTTAGAAATAGTTACAGTTAAAACTATGGTGTGGGATATTTTATAAAATGGATCAATAATGTGTATTTGTTTTGGTTCATTTTATATAAGTTTGTTAGATTTGTAAGCACTACAGAAATTCTAGAGAGGTTTGTGACCATAGAAAAGTAGATTGTACAGATTGAAGGTTCAGTTCAATCAACTGAAGCAAAAGGTATGGATGAGAAATCATAATGACATTTGTGCGTTATTCTTTCTTCTAATCGCATTTGTCATAGAAGTTTCAAATGAGCTTAACAGTATTGTTGGATTAACAGGAAATCTGTCATATGTGGAAGGGCGTGTCAAAAGGTCGACTAATTCGTCAAATCTAGATGGACATGAAGAGAATTCGAGGTATATATTTGATGTTTCATTTGTATATGTGCGTACATTTTTATAATCTTCAGGAAGTATTTACAATATAGTAGGATAATTTTTATGCCGTGATTTATTGTAGGATTCGCCTTCAACTTAATGAAAAAATTGTTATTAACCTTCATGATTCCTATGACATGAGATTTAGAATTTAGAACAGTGATGAATTAATTGTTAGTATTTATTGTGAATATGAGAGATTTCATATTGTTTTTGGAAAAAATTTATGTTGCTTATATTATAAAAGATATGAAATATAATAATAATTGTTACTAATTTCATGTTTAGTACCTGAAATAGCAATAATAAGTATAATAGTAACTGACATAATAATAATAATAATTATAATTTTTTAAAGTAAGTTTTAATTTGTTATAAAAACTGAAATATATGTTTAAAGTAGATGTATAGAATATAAATAATAAATAAATAATAATATAATAATTTTTTTTATTAATTTTACTTATTGTAATAATAATAATAATAATAATAATAATAATAACAAATAATAATGACTTTTTAAAAGTTTAAATTTAAATTTTATCTTCATTTTTATTTTTATTTTTATCAGTATATATTTTTATTAACTTATTTTAAAATCGAAAAGTAATTTTTTTTTTTGAGTTTTGAAGTTTTTAATGTCTTAAATAAAAAAAAGTGTTCATTGAAAAAAAAATTGTTCGAAAAAATATGTAACTAATTTTTAATGTTATTTAAAATTTATAACAATTGAAAATAACTTGACAACTCCCTCATAATAAAAAAAGGTACTTGATGTCTGATTAAAATAATATAATCGACTCAGCGATTTATTATTAAATCAGCGACTCCCTCTGATTTGATATTCTTTGAGATTTTTTTATGATGAGATTTTTTTTTGTATTTTTAATATTATTGTGGATTGTAAATTGAGCCGACAATTATTTATTAATAATCCATATTTTAATGCCTCTTCAATAATGGCATATCTGCTATATATACTGAGGCAAGTACCATGACTATAATATATATATATATATATATATATATATATATATATATATATATATATATATATATATATATATATATATATATATATATATATATATATATATATATATATATATATATATACTGAGGCAAGTACTATGAATTATTGTGAATGGTAGATTAAGCCGACTATTGAATAATACATAAAAAAATATATAATATTTTTAGATTTTTTACTGTTACATATTACATTAAAAAATTATAATGTTTATAAATATTGGTTGAATATATTATTATATATATTTAATTTATAATTTTAATATTATTATAATATTTATTATTATATTATTATTAATATTGGTTGAATATTATATTATATCTATTTAATATATCATTTAAATATTATTTTACATGTAGGCAATTAGTGTTGGAAATTAATATTGAATATTATAAGAAAACGAGAATCTTTAATTTAAATGAAGTAGATAAATAAAGAAAAATATTATAAATAACAATAATTAAAGGCATTTGATTTGATTTGATATTATTTAATTATTGTGATGATGTGATACGATATAGAAACAGATTATAAATAACAAATCAAATTATTGGGAAAAACTTATGGATAATTATTTCTTATTTTAAAGAGAAAATTTCAAGTTTGAATAAAAAAGTTCTAGTAGTTTAAAAATTTCAACTAATAATAAATTATATATTTCTAATTATAATTTATTGTTATATTAGTTATTCTTTGTTTTAGTTCCATAAATAAATTTTTTTTTTCAAATTTCAATTTTTTATTACATTTCTTTCATTAATTACATTATTAACATTATTTTGTTATGTATATTATTTTATAAATATTGTTTTTACTATTTACCTAAACATGGACATTTAATTATATTAAATGTGCAAACTTAAATTAATTGAGCTATCCAAGTTATCTATTTAAGTTGAATGATCCGATTTCGTCTGATTGATTTTTGAAGATTCTAAAGTTCCATGATTATTTATCATTGATGTAAAAATGAAAAATTATATAGCTTTGTTATAATTTTTTTACATACTGTATTTACTAATCTTATTTAAATACTTACTAATTTTGAAGATCAACCAACATCTGAAAATCAAGTAATTACGAGGAAAGATAGTAAGAGGTCAGTAATTTCTAATGTGTTGTACATATCAGGCATGAAGAGCAATTTGAACAGTATAGGGTAGTTGGTCGAAAAGAATTAAAAGTTTCGATCGAAGATAAGATAATGAGAGTCATCGACGCAAATGCAAGATTGATCTTGGAGGCTCCTATGTCTCAAAATAGAACCTTCAAGATCGAACTAAATGCGATGGAGCAGAAGTGCCTTTCAACTGCAGCTAGCAGAGACGAATGGATATGGTATTATCGACTAGGCCATATCAACTTCAGAGATCAGAGATTTGAAGAGAAGAAATATGGTTTCAAGATTTCCAGAAATTGACATTCCAAACGAGGTATGTAAGGAATGTGTGCAGGCAAAGCAACACAAGAATATCTTCAGCAAGGATGCAGGAAGCAAGTCGAAGGTTATTCATGAAGTCATATACTCTGATGTATGTGGACCAATCCAGGTGGATTCAATGATAGGTAACAAATACTTTGTTACATTCATAGATGATTTCAGTCGAAAGTTGTGGACTTACCTGATCAGGAAGAAAAGTGAAGTGATCGAAGTATATGCCAAGTTTAAGTTTATGGTCGAAAGACAAAGTGGTTGAAAACGCAAAGTTTTGAGAATTGATGATGATGGAGAGTATGTGTCGAAACACTTCGACAAGTTATGTAAACAAGAAGGGATTGTGCATGAGGTGGTTCCACCCTATACTCTACAACATAATGGAATTGCAGAAAGGAAGAATCAAACCATCATCAATATGGTGAGAAGTATGTTGAAAGGAAAGAATTTACCTAAAGAATTTTGGGGTGAAACTGTGTCGACTGCAACATACATTTTGAACAGATGACCTACGAAGAAGCTATAAGGAATTACTTCAGAAGAATGTTAGTCTGGTGTGAATCCTAGCTTGAGTCATATGAAGATATTTAGATCTATTGCACATAGACATGTGTCAGATCAGTTGAGAAGAAAACTTGATAACAAGTCAAGTCAAATGATTATAGTTGGATATCATTCGACAGGAGGCTACAAGTTGTTCGACCCAGTGAAGAAGCAGATTGGGATCAACATGGACGTAATCATAGATGAGTTTAAAGAATAGGATTGGACTGAAAATGTCGAGAAAGATTCAGCACGAATCCTACTTGAAGAACCAAAGACTCAAGTCGAAAGAGAAGTTCGACAAGAGGAACCGGTAGTTACAGATCAGCCAAGTACAAGCAGGCCTCAAAGAACAAGACGCATGCCTGCAATATTTAAATTTTGTGTGATTACATAAGATGATGTGATAGATAATGAAAGTGAGTTGGTACATTATGCTTTCTATGTAGATGTCGAACCTGTCAATGCAGTTGAAGCATTGAAAGATTTGAAGTGGGTGAAAGCAATGAACGAAGAAGTGAAGTCTATCGAAGACAACAACACTTGTTCACTTGTCGAATTGCCTCAAGGCAAGAAGGCAATTGATGTCAAGTGGGTATACAAAGTGAAAACGAATCCGAAAGGGGAAGTAACTCGACACAAAGCAAGGCTTGTGGCGAAAGGATTTCTACATGAAGAAGGAATAGACTTTGATGAAGTTTTTACGCCTGTTGCTAGGATCGAAACAATTAGGTTGGTTATTGGTCTAGCAAAAATAAACAGATGGCACATATGCCAGATGGACGTAAAGTGTGCATTTCTGAATGGACCCTTAGACGAAGAAGTTTATGTTAAACAACCAATTAGGTTTGTGAAACATGACGGAGAGAGAAAGGTGTACAGGCTGCATAAAGCCCTGTATGGATTGAAACAAGCTCCAAGAGCTTGGAATAATAAATTGATAGTTTCCTAAGGGAGAAAGAATTTGTGAAGTTAACAACTAATCATGGAGTATATGTAAGAAAAAGCAATAGTAAATTACTTATACTATGTCACCATGTAGATGATTTGTTGATAACATGTAGCTGCAAAAGTGAGATCGAAGACTTCAAAGGTGATCTCAGCAAGGAATTCAAAATGTCTGATCTGGGTGAGATTTCATATTTCCTTGGTATAGAATTATACAAGAGAAGTAGAGATTTCATGATTCATCAAAGAATACAGGAGAAATTCTCAAGAGGCTTGAGATGGAAAAATGTAACTCAACTTCGACACCCGTAGAACCAAGACTGCAACTATCGAAAGATGCAAATGAAGATGATGTCGGCCCAACCCAATACAGAAGACTTATTGGATCATTGAGATATCTTTGTCATACAAGGCCTGACTTAGCATATAGTGTAGGTATGGTAAGTAGATTCATGTAGAAGCCAAAGGTATCACATCTAGCAGTGGTGAAGAGGATACTAAGGCATCTCAAAGGAACTCTCGACTATGGCATTTTGTTTCCTGCAACTGATAATGAAAAAGAATGCAAGTTAGTGGGATACACTGATTTGAGTTTGTGTAGTGATGCTAAAGATCGAAAATCAAAAGTAGGATATGTGTTTATGTTTGGTGGTGCACCAGTTGCTTGGAGTTCAAGAAAAGAACCAATAGTGGCATTATCATCATGCGAAGTAGAATACATAGCTGCTTCGCTTTGTGCATGTCAAGCAACTTGGATGGTGAACTGGTCGAAGAGATAACAGGAAAAGATCATGGAGCAATTACCATGAAGATCGACAACATGTCAGCTATAAATTTGGAGAAGAACCCGACAGCACATGGTCAAAGCAAGTACATTGAAATGAGGTTCTATTATCTTCGAGAGCAGGTAACAGACGAGAAGATGAATTTGGAACACTGCATAACTGAGAATCAGATTGCAAACATCATGACAAATGGAGTGCAGGTCGAAGTATTCAGAAGACTAAGAGTCATGATGAATATAGATAGTTTAGACGCAATGAATTAGGTGGTGTATTAAATTGTAATTCATAGTGTCAAAACTATGGTGTGTCGAAGAGCACACAGATTACATTTGTTTTAGATTTAAATAGATTTGATTTAGATCTAAAATAGATAGATTTGATTTAGTACCAAAATAGGTATTTTGGGCTTTTATAGTTTTGGGCTTTGAGCTAACCAAAATCTATAAATAAGGAGTAACCCCTAAGTTTGTAATTAAGTCAACCAAGTTACATTCACAATGTTTTGCAGTTACAAAGTGAATAATAAGGTTTTCTACAGTTTATCGACAGAAAGAAACTCTGCAGAAAATAATTGTCTTCATACTTTTCTTTTCTTTCTCATAATTGATTGTTATTGTGTAGAAATTCGTCATAGATATTTAGTGGATTTCCAACAATAAAATGAGTATGGAGTGGTAAGATATGGATATGTGGAATTACAAAGTAAATGAGTGATCAGAATTTTTTACAAGTAAAAAAATACTTTCAGAACAATTATTAACTATATTAGATATTTACATAGATACAAATATATTTAGATATAAATATGAATTTAGGTTAGAAATAATAAGAATTTAAGGATTTGATTTCAATTGGGTTGTTTTGATAATTGAATTGACAATTTTTTATCTGATTAGTGATTTAATACTTGAAAAATTAAATTATTTTGCACAAATTCAAGGAGAGCGGGAAAATTAAGACAAATGGCAGCAATACGTCTTGTTGGCTTAAGGATAAATAGAAGGTAGAGTCAGTAGGAAGGGGAAACAATCCCAATTTGTTTGGGGGGCTTAAAAGTAGGATATTAGAGGAAGGGAAGGAAACGTCATTTTGGAATGATTGTTAGTTAGGAGGCCCTTTGAAAGGAGGTATGAGCGTCTATTCTCGCTATCTTTGAATAAAGAAGTTTTGGTGGCTGACATCATAAGAGGAGAGGGTGCTATTAAAGATTGGCAATTCAGTTGGAGTTGGAGTTGAGGCTTCTTTAAATGGGAGACAGAAGTGTTATATTACTGAATTGATGAAATTAACTTAGCCTCATTTCGGTCCGGGAGAAGGGACAATATCATTCAGCTTGCTAATACCTCGAATTGCTATTCGGTTAGATCAACCTACTATGTTCTATCGGACTCTAGCAATTCGGTGATTCTTTCCCCTCTTAGCAAGCTGGGGAACAAGTTCGTTCTACTAAAAGTGACGGTGTTTGTCAGGCCATTAAAAACCGAATCTCGTCTAAAGAAAACCTTAGTAGGAGAAGGACCACTACAAGAAATTTGACATTTACCAGCAGCAAAAATCTATTAGTAAAGGTCTAAAAACCGTTGGTAAAAGTAAAATACTTATACCAACGGACATTTACTTCTATCAACTATAAGGATAAAATTTTAGGACTATAAGCACAACTAATTATACTAATTTCGTTGGTATTGAATAAAATTAGTCTTTGGTATATGTCCTTTTTTTACAAATTTTTCTTTTCTGTAATTAATATTTTTTATAATTTTTTTTACAATTTTTTAATAATCAAATTTTGGCTATATTTTCTATACATCACACAAAATTTAAAGTCACATCAAAGAAAATTTCAAT